>JAXCGZ010006063.1:0-65000 GCA_037179515.1 Halocaridina rubra
GAAAGTCGTCCTAGACAGAGAAATTAAAAGTCGTCCTAGACAGAGAAATTAAAAGTCGTCCTAGACAGAGAAATTAAAAGTCGTCCTAGACAGAGAAATTAAAAGTCGTCCTAGACAGAGAAATTAAAAGTCGTCCTAGACAGAGAAATTAAAAGTCGTCCTGGACAGAGAAATTAAAAGTCGTCGTGGACAGGGAAAATAAAAGTCGTCCTAGACAGAGAAATTAAAAGTCGTCCTGGACAGAGAAAACGAAAGTCGTCCTAGACAGAGAAATTAAAAGTCGTCCTAAGACAGGGAGAACAGTCCTAAAAAAATAAAAGTTTTAAACTACTTTAAAAAACCATGTAATCTTGATGAAATCCCAGAAACAAGGAGATCCCCATACATGTCATAACTGTAGTGAAAAGAGAGGAAAAGAAACACACAAATATTTTAAAATATTTTAATAATACCTTTAGAAGCCACGTAAACGAGAAATAAAAATAATCCCTATACAAGTCCAAACTTTAGTGAAGAGAGAAAGAAGGGTATTTAAAAAATCCCTTATTAGTTAATTAAAATTACCCCCGTATTAGAACTGAAAAAATGGGAAAGAAAATGTCCCCACCGTCTTTTGTGCTAAAAAAGACAAAATATTTTTATTTTTATGTTTATTTTTTTTTTGTTTTGCTAGCTTTAAGATAATTTTAAGCGAAAACTCAGAGTCTCCCTTAGATATAGTGCTGAATAAGTGCCATTGATAAATTGTATGATTTGAACTAAGATTAATAAGTTGTTTTCTGCTTAAATAATATTAGTGTTTTGTTTTAGCATTATTATTATTTGAATTATGATTTAATCTTTAGGTTCATTAAGTTTTTATATTAAGTGGTCTCTGAATAGTAATTGCATATAGAGACAGTAAATGTTTTGACTTTACACACAGTAAAACATGTTTTGTTTCAGGAGTAGTTTTTAAGGCTTAATTTTAAGACAAATCAATGCCCCTAATAATGATAGGAATAGAATTTATGAAGGTAAGGTCTCTTATAGAAATTACTGTTGATGTTATGGTCTATATCATTTTAAATGTGTATACATGCCAATACCCTACCTCATTTGTTTGCTAATGTGCTACATAAGTCATGATTTTACCGTAATTAACTCAATTTAGTCTTTTAAAGAAACGAGAGAAGTAGATGAATTAATGTTTTGATTTAAACTGACTTTTGATCTTAATTAATGTTTGATATTAGTTACACACTGAAATTATACTATATATATATTATGTTTGTGTAATTTGTTTAGGATTCATAGAAATAGGAATTCTTAGAAAATAGTTTAAATAATTCGGCCCCATTTCTATTGTAAACTAATGTTAGCTAGGATACGTCCAAGAGCTCCCGGAAAATTAGCCCATGCTTCGACTGAAATAAGAGATATTTCAGTTTTGGTTGGGAGGGATGTCGCATGACTTCCGTCATGCTGAAGCCAGTCCGTCATGCTGAAGCCAGAATCTGAATAGTAATTGCATATAGAGACAGTAAATGTTTTGACTTTACACACAGTAAAACATGTTTTGTTTCAGGAGTAGTTTTTAAGGCTTAATTTTAAGACAAATCAATGCCCCTAATAATGATAGGAATAGAACTTATGACGGTAGGGTCTCTTATAGAAATTACTGTTGATGTTATAGTCTATTGCATTTTACCTGTTTATACACGCTAATACTCTACTTAATTGGTTGCTAATGTGCTACATGAGTCATGATCCTACCGTAATTAACTCAATTTAGTCTTTTAAAGAAACGAGAGAAGTAGATGAATTAATGTTTTGATTTAAACTGACTTTTTGATCTTAATTAATGTTCGATATTAGTTACACACTGGAATTATGTAGTTTAGCTATAAGAATATGTTTATATTTCAGATTTCCAACAAGGACATAGACCCTGCATGCTCTAGTTGTCTGTAAAGGTACTCTCTATATGTTATGTTTGTGTAATTTGTATAGGAATTCTTAGAAAATAGCTTAAATAATTCGGCCCCATTTCTATTGTAAACTAATGTTAGCTAGGATATGTCCAAGATCTCCCGGAAAACTAGTCCATGCTTCGACTGAAATAAGAGATATTTCAGTTTTGGTTGGGAGGGATGTCGTATGACCTTCCGCCATGCTGAAGCCAGAATCTGAAACTTGTAACAGATCTTGAGCGGAAACGGTTGGTCGAGGGCACGGATATTTTATTACAATGTTTGTAGAAAGTGCCAAGGAAATATATGACCGGAACCGAGAGATTTAGGACCTGGCATCGAGAAGGGCAAGAAAGGACAGGAAGTTAGCCATTTCCTAAACCACAAGAAAACATAAACTTGTGTTTCGTACACAGGTACATACCCTGCAGAGATGCCCAATAACTCCTCCCCGGAAGTAGGCGGGATTCCACTTTGAACCTGGCGCTGATTAGCTAGGACTAGATCTGACTGATTTCATTGGAGAATTGGATGTTAAGCCACGCCCTGCCCTGGGGGTATTTAAAGAGCCACCCAGGGCAGAGACAGTTAGTTAGACCTTAGCCAGGGGCACGAATAGATCATAGATCGTGATAGTCATAGGGTGGGGGCATAGGGGCATTGAGGCGTCGGATGTGTTGTACTCTAGAATAAATATAAGGAAAGGAACTACTGCTTGTCCATTCTTACCTTGTAACCACGCTACCTTGTACCCATCAGGTACTAATATGTATAACCACGCTACCATAATAATATAAATACATATACGTAGGAGGAAAAGCCCTACGTCAGTGGTGTCATTAGATGGGATAAACAAAACTAATAAGACAGTGGTGACGCTCGGTGAGATAATAATAAACCTCCACGTCAGTGGTGGCTTACGGTGGAATAGCTATAACCTCCACGTCAACATAATAATAATAATAAGAATAAGAATAAGAATAAGAATAAGAAGAAGAAGAAGAAGAAGAAGAAACAAAATTGGCACTAATGGATACACAAACACAACTCACTTGACATAAAGCCAAGCTCCAGAGCCATTAATGTCAATTAGTTTCGGCTGTCATGGCTGCTCACAGAAGCAGCTTTTGCATATAAAATCTTCAGAGCCTTTTAAATACTGTTCATTTACATATTGCTACTGCTATCAGGTCCAAATCTTGCGTATGGCAGTGACAGGAAGACTACGCTCGCTATCATTAGGTGTAGGAGCATCTCTTTGTCGGGGCACTAGAAAACACAGCCCTAGGTATCAGAAGCTCAAACACCGACAAACAATCTTCCAAAAGAACTTAAAACAGAGCCCTAGGGATCAGAAGTTCAAACACTAACAGGAGATCTTTCAAAAGAACTTAAAACAGAGCCCTAGGGTTCAAAAGTTCAAACACTGACAAAAAAAATCTTCCAAAGGAGCATCATACAGCCCCCGAAGGATCAGAAATTAAAAAATATCGAGAGATCTACGGAGGGGCTTAAAACAAGAGCCTTCGATATCAGAAGTTAAAAACACTGATAGATCTGTGTTGGGCATTTGAAACAAAAGCCTTTGGTACCAGAAGTTCAAATGCTAATAGATGTGCCGAGGGCACCCAAAACAAGAGCCCTAGGTATCAGTAGTTCATGCACTAACAAGACATCTGCCGAGGGCTCTTGGGCCCTATTATCATCATATTATCATAAGCCAAGCAACGAGCACAGCTGGGAAAAGTCTACAACTTCAAGTTCATATACCAGTAGAAGCCACTTGAAACAAGAGCCCTAAGTATCATACGTTCAAAGCTTTTTTTTTTTCTTCTTCCCCACCAAAAAAAAATAAAACATAAATATGGTCACTTTACCTCCTTCGGCAACCTCTCATCAAGAGTACTTACCTGTAAAAGAAAAAAAAATGAAAACATATTAAAATGGTAAAGGAATATCTTAAATCAAATGGCCATTATAATATCAGTTATCTGTTATTTATTATATATATATATATATATATATATATATATATATATATATATATATATATATATATATATATATATATATATTGCCCGATATACTTGTTGGAGATTTTGCAATAGAGAAAAATATATTTTATGCACAAGAGAAGGCAAACTTAAGTCAGTTGAAATATAAATAAGATCTGAATATCTCTCCCTAAAGATTGAAATTAAGTACAAAAGAGAGAGAGAGAGAGAGAGAGAGAGAGGAGAGAGAGAGAGAGAGAGGAGAGAGAGAGAGAGAGAGAGAGAGAGAGAGAGAGAGAGAGGAGAGAGAGAGAGAGAGAGAGAGAGAGAGAGAGAGAGAGAGAGAGAGAGAGAGAGAGAGAGAGAGAGAATGAGCAATAACAGCAGAAGGTTAAGGATTTTCCTACAATTAAAAATAATCCCTTCCCCCCACTTCTGAGATGTAGTAATCATGATGGTTTATTATTAACCCATGAGAAGGGAGGGGCATTTTTTTTTAAGGGAGAGAGGTGGGGTGGGCGGAGGGTGAGAGAATGGCTGTAGTGCCATGGTACTTGAGGCGTGGCACTCTGGGAGTTGGTGAAGGGGGGGTTGAGATAAAAAGTAAGGGTAAGTAGAAAGGACAGGTGAATATGTATGTATGTATATGTGTGTATGTGCACTTATGTATTTATATGTATGTATGTATGTGTGTGTACGTTTGGAGTTGGTAGAGGGGGGCTGAGATAAAAGTAAGGGTAAGTAGAAAGGACAGGTGAATATGTACGTATGTATATGTGTGTATGTGCACTTATGTATTTATATGTAGGTATGTGTGTGTACGTGTACTTATGTATTTATATATGTGTATATGGATTTTTCTCCGATATTGCCTTGTAATTATTTTTCCGAATTATTTCTAATGACAAAAAAAAAAGTACGAATTCTATGTTCTGCAAACAGGTCATATTTTAAATGGATGAAAGATTTCATATTAACACAAGACAAGAAGTATTTGCAATTGTATTTCCATTCGTACTTAAAAAGCTCAAGCATCGCCTTAACAAAAAGTTAATTAGATATTAATGTGAAAATTATTTTGAGTTTTCTAATAAAAAAAAAATAAAAAAGCAAGAATATATCTTTTTAAACAAATGAATATTTTATCGAACCGTTCGGCTTTTTTTTTTTTTTACTTTTTTTTCTATAAGATGTATAGAAAATTTTTCGGCTTAAAAGGGCATCCGGTCTTAATTCCCCAACTCCAACCTGTCTGTGTCTACTCCCATTTGAATGGGGATTAATAGGGACACATAACATGGTGGGTAGGATGCTTTATAGCGCCGTTGTTTTAGTGCTGTGAATGGTGCCTTTATTAAAGGAAAAACATAGGTTAATTAATGCCAGCTAAACCTAACCTAGCCTAGCCAAAAGGATAACGCCAAAACAGTTCAGCGTCTAAAGAGCGGCGCAAAAAGGGCGGCGTCAAATGGTCCCAGAGAAAAGTTAATAATGCCTCATTTAAGAAAACTAAATATACAAATACCTGATAAAGAAGTTGGGGAAAAAGCTCTTGAAATATATATCCATCCATATACCAAAGCTATATTCCCCCTTATAAGGAGGGTGGCTAAGTCAAAAGACAATACCTTGACTTTTTGTGGGAATTAAATACAGAGGAGGGGATTCCCAGCCCCCTCGCTCCGCCCCATTTAGTCGACTTTTACGACACGCAGGGGAATACGGATGAAGTAGTCTTACCCCCCTTCCTCAGGGGGGTTGAAATATATATACAAAGCATAATGAAAAGCGCGAGTAAGGCAGTCCACAAAATAATGTAAAATAAGCCCCCCCCCCACAGGATATATACTTCACAGGCACTGTAACACTGAATATATACAACACCCAAAAACGTGAGTTATAGTTCATTTGTGCATAATGAGAAATTTAATGTTGAAGTTCATAAATTTTAACCCCCAAGAAATGTATAGCTGCAATCCACTAAAGCGTGTTTTACGTCACGGACTCCCTTTTCTACTAAGGGCTAGGACGATTGCCTTCTTGCGAAGGACTTGTTTTGACAGATGTAATCGTCACCCTGAGTGCATGCCCTAGCTAACACCAGACCGTGGCGGGGCGAGAACCCTCGACCTGACGCCTCAAAGTCGAGGACGCTACCGCCTGAGCCACGGCTGTAATCCATTTATAAAACAAAATACTCCAGCACATGATTTACAAAAAGTAGTGATCCGGTTAAATTTTTAAATATACAAGCCTTTAAAATATACAAGGACTTACAAAAAGTTATGTGCTAAATTACATTAAAAATATACAAGTTCAAGACATGCTCACGCAGTCCATAAAACATTCAAAACATATCATCCCACACACACACACACACACACACACACACATATATATATATATATATATATATATATATATATATATATATATATATATATATATATATATATATATATATATATTGCGTTCTATTTAGCTTTCAAAGCTATACCAGACCCCAATATAATACGCTGTTGCAGTCCTGACCCCTGAGAAAAAAATATATTCTGCTGAGTAAACAAAAATCACCTCGCACCTCGCCTCCCACGAAAAACACTTGTTTACACCAAGGAGACGCCCATAGGCTCCAAGAAGCAACACCTTCTCAGAACCACAATAAGGCTAGTTTGGAATTCCAATAAACAAAACTCTTTTGAAGGTTGAGAAATATCTTTTTTATTTCTGGAAGAGCATCCCATCAGCTTAACCAAACAGGTCCTGTTTACCTAACCTGTCCATCATAACTTCTAATTAAAACAAACATCTGTCATGCAACATAAAGTCTGGGCCAATTACTCGAACTCTTATACTTACCTTTATTTATACTGTTACCATACACATTACAAAGTAAATATTGAAAGTAGGTAGTTGTTATATATAGAATGGGTTGTTACGGTATTACTCCAAGGTAAAAACACATATTAAAGTAATTTACTTAATCATATATATATATATATATATATATATATATATATATATATATATATATATATATATATATTATATATTATTATTATTATTATTATTATTAATATTATGATTGTGAAACCAGGACGGGCCAAAATATAATAAAATAAAATAGCCCTCATCGGGCCTGTGACTTGTCAGATGTGAAGGGATATATAAGTCATGGTATAACAATGGCACTTAGCTAAAACAACATTTAAATGCCGTCTTACTAAGTCAATTACCATCCATAATTTAACATTATTCTAACATTTTGTTTAATTATTCACTTTAAGCGTACTCAGGCAATTACCTTGGGCAAATCACTATTAATATTCAGCATTTTAGATATCCCTGGCGTGGAAACCCCTATCAACCTAGCATGCTGATTGAGTACACCCACTGATGCAAGGGAATGGAAGATAATAAACGATTTAAAGCATGAGAAAAAGAAGGAATAACGATAATAACAAGGAAAAGTAGGGTGGAAGAATACAAATTTGGCAAAAGAAACAAGAGAGAGGACTTGGGAGAGAGAGAGAGAGAGAGAGAGAGAGAGAGAGAGAGAGAGAGAGAGAAGAGAACTGGGTGGGTCTGGCAGGTCAGGTGCCATCTGAGGAATGATGACGTCATGAGGCCTTCCCCTCTCACCTCTCAACTTATTTTCACACAACACGTAATTCATCTTAAAGGGGGGGGTTTACACGGTCAAACGGTTCGTCGAACCGCGTTCGACGAACCGTTTGACCGTGTAAACTCCCATTAAGTCTCTTTCCCTCCCTATACAATCACTCGACAACTAAATATAAATTTTAGTTTTAACATGCGAAAACAAAACCAAAAATATTTGCGGCACAGTGGTAGCAACTGGGGTTGGTAATATACTAGCACCAGGTTTGATCCTGGATCTGGGTTGGATTAGCTTTCACAGCCTCGTGTCATTACCGATTAAACCGAACACATAATTGGGGGGGGGGGTCGGTGATATCCTATGGGTCTAACTTATGAACAGCCATTGCCTGGATACACTGGATCCACGTGACTGGGAAGGGGCCTTGAAACCCATCTATATACTCGATATATAGCCAGGCTCCAGTGCTATCACTGTCCCTTGCCTCTGTCCTTTCTTAGAGACCTTTAACTTTTACATAATTCCATTGTGTCTCTCTTCCTTTCATATAGATAACACGGCAAGTAAATATAATTTTTAATTTAAAATAAAAAATAAATAAATAAAGCGCGTTGCAATGTCAGGACAAGAAAATTAATAATATATAGAATAACAAGCTTAAATCCAGACGCCGGGGATTAGACCAACACAGATAGGTGCCGGTTCCAAGCCTAGAGCAATGGAGAGGGTTGGTATCAGGAAGAGCATCCCATTGCAAAACTCTATGGAGCCGAAATCAACCCTTGTTTTTGAGGCAAGTGAGATACAGAGACTACATATGACCATGGGAAAAGGTGAAGGAAGAGAAGATTTTTTTTTCTCTCTCTCTCTCAATCTCTCTTCTAATACACGCACATGAATATAAATTATGATAACTTGGCGTTATGTCCAGAAAATTATGAGGAGGCCACAATTGTAAAAAAGGTACGCACATAATATTATTTAAGCCTACCTTTTTTTTCTCTTACCTTCTTACGGTCTCATTACGGCATGAACAGAAAAACCGAGACTTTTCCTAGCACACATGCGTGTGCGCGCGCGTGTACGAGTAAAATGCTACGAATAGATATTTCGAACACTAACGTAAGTAGGAGCTTTCATGTACACATCATTAACATTCCGAGATCATAGTTTCCCGAAGGTACTTCTTCTAAGGCTTCGTTTCATTCGTTTAGGTTAGGTTAGACTCATTTTGTTTATGGATTTGGCTTCGTTTCCGGTTTCGGTTTTATTTTCCGGTTTCGGTTCGGTTACGTTAACGATTTAGTTCAGTTTCGATGGGTTAGGTTAGTCTGGGGTAGGTTTCGTTTCGTCTCTCAAAGAGAGAGAGAGAGAGAGAGAGAGAGAGAGAGAGAGAGAGAGAGAGAGAGAGAGAGAGAGAGAGAGAGAGAGAGAGAGAGAGAGAGAGAGAGAGAGAGAGAAATACACTTGTAATCACTAAGAAGCTCCAATATGTTCATTTTTCCATTCGTAGCCGGTGTGTATGTGTTATGAGTATGTATGTGTATGCAAATATACACACTTATACGTGTGTGCGTGCAAGTATGTCCTCAAACTTGACAAGGACAAGAATCTCGAAATAATTATTATTCCACCTGACAACCTGCTTGTCTCCAACAACAACAACAACACAATTATATCATCACCATTATTATTATTATTATTATTATTATTATTATTATTATTATACAGGTACATCATGTTGTAACAATCACACACTCTCTCTCTCTCTCTTTCATTATAGCCGATGGTGTTATATTTTTAGACGAGGTTGCGCCCTTTGTGCTAATATTACCTTAAAGAATTCTTGTTCGTCAAGGTCCTATTATTAAAACTGTGAATTTTGTCCAAGTACGAGCTGCAACTCTCGTTCGTGCAGGCAAGTTTCTCCTTTATTTTGGTATTTGTGCCTTCGTACGGCTACGATTTCATGTCTATTAGCGTTTCATGCATTCGTGCAGACACGAAATACTTTTTTTTTATCATAATTTCTCTCATTTATACAGTTGCAATTTTTTTTTTCACTCTATCGCCATTTCGTGAAGATGCGAGATATTCCTCTGTTCAGTATTCGTTCAGTTACGATTTTTTCTCGAATGGCTTTTCGTGTAGTCATGCAGACGCGAGTTTCTACTTTTAGATTTCGTGCATTCGTTTAGCTACGATTTCGACTGTACTGGTACTTCGTGCATTCGTGCTGGCAAGAGAGACTCCTTCGTTTTAGTATTTCGTAAATACATGAAGATAAAATAATTTAACTCTACCGGCGTTTCGTGTGTTTCCATCTATTAACGTCGTTATTATCATTATTATTATTATGATCATCATCACCATCATCATTATTATTATTATTATTATTATTATTATTATTATTACTGTAAATAACTACAATTATAGCAGAATCATAAAATATAAAAATGCTACACCACAAAATTTTACGGAAACAAGAAAACCTTTACTGATGAAAATGGCAATTTTTGCCAAATCAACATAATAATAATAATAATAATAATAATAATAATAAAATTACCAACAGAGAATTGCATCTCATCTGTCTATCCATGTGCGGATCTCTCATCTCCCCTTAAGAAGTGTGTGTATGTATATATGTGTGTAAATATAATATAATATATATATATATATATATATATATATATATATATTATATATATATATATATATATATATATATACAGAGAGAGAGAGAGAGAGAGAGAGAGAGAGAGATAGAGAGAAGAGAGAGAGAGAGAGAGAGAGAGAGAGAGAGAGAGAGAGAGAGAGAGAGAGAGAGAGAGAGAAACAAATCTCAAAATACATGAAGCAGTTTTGCGAGATACATCAATTCCACAGTCTAAACATTAAAGTCGAGACTGAAGGTATATTCATATACCAGAATTACCCCATTCAGTTATAACAGTCTGCGCAAAACTGTATAAAATCCAGCAAACATCCTAAAACTGTATAAAATCCAGCAAACATCCTAAAAATGTATAAAATCCAATCATAAAACTGGTAATTAAAAAAAAATACTGGCCAAGGAATTCAGCTATTGACAATGGGAGATGCAATATTTTGCCAACTAAAGGGGAAAAAAAAGGAACTTTGAATGAGGAAACATAAACATACTTTCATTTGCGCAATTTCCCTTATGTATTTCTTGGAAAAGGAAATAAAACATATGTGATACGACCCTAGGTCTAAATATATTCGTACCCAATGTTTACTCTCTCTCTCTCTCCCTCTCCGTGAGTGGAAGTGAGCGTCTCTGTGTGCGCGCGCTCGTCTCTCCTGTGTGTGTGTGTGTGTGTGTGTGCACGCCTCCTGTGTGTGTGTGTGCGTGTCTCTCCTGTGTATGTGTGTGTCTCCCCCTCTCCCAGACAGTTAAATATCATTTGTGCAAACCACACATAATGTTCTGTCAGTAAACAGTTTTATCATCTGAAGTCATAGCCCACCATTGCGGTTTTGTAAATACGGATTATTTTACAGTTAACAGGTACATAAAACCCACATAAATTGAGCTCCCGAGAGAGTTTAAATTAGTTTTAAGACCCAAGATGTGAAAAGATCAGGTAAGCAAAATAGAATTATATCAAGGCCTAATAAAGATTTAAAAAAATATATATATTTTGAAAAGGATCATAATTTTCGGTGGATACAGCCATATATTAGTTGCATATGGATATTTTTTTTTTTTTTTATGAAAGGAGAATTCATTTCGATGAATTCGATGGATTCAGCTCTCAATTCCAGGTATATATTAGCTGTATTTGAATATTTTTTTTCTATCTTTTTATGAAAGAAGAATTCATTTCGATGAATTCGATGGATTCAGCTCTCCTCTCCAGGTTTATATTTGCTGCATTTGGATTTTTTTTTCCTTTTTTTTTTAATGAAAGGAGAATTCATTTCGATGAATTAGATGGATTCAGCTCTCCTCTCCAGGTATATATTCGCTGCATTTGATTTTTTTTTTTTAAATGAAAGGAGAATTTATATCGATAGGTTCAGGCCTCCTCTCCAGGTATACATTAGCTGCATTTGAATATGAACAGAACGGCAGGGTCCATCAAAGCATAATCCTTTCTCAATAAGTTTTACATATTAGGTCTGGATATATTCATGCACTTGATTCAAGCAACAATTTCCAAAAGAGCATCACACTGTGTCGCAAGAAGTCCCTATCCAAATGGGGGTAGGCATAGACATGCTGGAGTCGGGGGATTTAGGCTGGATGCCCTTTCTAACGCTTAGCGGTGAGCCTGAGCCCGGCTTGTGAGCTCAACCACGTACCGCGGTAACGCAGTGATTAGAGCACTCGACCGGGGGAGTAAAATACCCGGGGTTGAGCCCATCGCGGGACGTTAGGAGAGGCCTCTAGCCTTAATTCTCCTGTTATAATTAGTCGTGTGTCTACTCCATTCCTACGTGAATTAATAGTAACATACAATAATACTTTTCTCCCAAGGATTAATTTTACGCCATTATCGAAAGTATTTATCTCGTAGTCACCGTGGCTCAAGCAGTAGCGTCCGCGACTCTGAGGCGTCAGGTCGAGGGTTCGCGCCCCATCACGGTCTGAGGTTAGCAAGGGCATGCATTCACGGTAACGATTACATATGCCAAAACAAGTCCTTCACAAGAAGGCAACCGTCCTAGCCCTTGGTAGAAAAGGGAGTCCGTGACGTAAAACCGGAACGAAGCTTTAATTTCGCGCCAAATCTTTGTGTGATAGGAGTTTAAACTTGAAAATCTTATCCCAAGTTGAATCTTGGATTTTTTTCTTTGAAATATTCTTATAAACATGAATTCTACTTTTTCTGTAAACGACCTTTCCTTTTGCTCATTCCGTACGTATATAATAACCGCAATCCTATATGTATGAGGTGGCTGAGTCAAAGCACACATTCATGTAGTTTCTAAAAGTTTTCCATTTTCATATCTTATTTGAATTAATAAATTTTCTCAGCATTCTCCAATTCCTCCATACCTTTCTATCTGAATCTCCATCTCTCCACATTTAAAGTATTCTCACCATTTTGCAACTGCTCCTTTCTTAGGTTATATCTCTCACCATTCTCCAGTTGCTCCTTTCCTTAACTCATTCCTTTCTCACCATTCTCCAGTTGCTCCATTCTTTATTTCCAATATTTTTCACCATTCTTCAGTTGTTCCTTTCTTTATTCCAGTTTTTCTTACCATTCTCCAGTTGCTCCATTCTTTATTTCAAGTCATTTCACCATATTTCATATCCTCCTTTCCTTATTTAATTTCTCACCATTCTACTATTATTCCATTCTTTATATTGTTGCTCCACTTCTTATTCCATTTCTTTCTTACTATAGCTGCATTTCCCCTTCATTACAATTATATTTTTCTTACAATATCGCAATTACTCCTCGGCTGCCTTCAGCCTCTCATGATCGTATTTTGGAGTCGTCTGACTTTACTTCTGTTTAGAATATCTTAATTCACCTCATCTTGTTTCAGCCAACAATGTGAGATTATACATCTCTAAGTCCAATATTAATTCCTCTTCACTAAACTTTAGCTTCTTCAAACCATATTTCAGGATCTCCCTAAGTCAATGTCCTGAGTTCCTGGGCATCTTAATTCAACTCCACCTACCTCAGTATACAAAAGATGTTTTAAATTTCTTCTGTCTCAGTTCAGTTCCTCTTCAGTCTTGCTTCAGTACTCTGAATACTACTTCAGCTTCTTACTATATTTTGGCATCTCCATTTCTTATTTCAATATCTCAAGTTCCTGAGTATCTTACTTCAACTCCACCTACCTCATTAAAAAAATGTGAGGTTTTATATTTCTTCAGTCTTAATTCAATTCCTTCTCAGTCTTGCTTTAGTTACTCCACAAATATCCTCAGCGGTTGTAGGACAAAATGCCGAAGGACAATGTCGACGGATACGACTTTTATTTAGTTATTTATTCTCCTTACTCTTTCATTCATTCATAATAATACAGGTTAAAATGATAGTTCCGAACCTAACCTAACCTAACCTTGATATTATATCCGTCGACATTAGTCCGTCGGCGTGCCACACCATCCTCAGCTCCTCACCCTCAACCTCACCTTCCTTCAACTCCTCCTATCTCAATCACCAATCAGAGGGTGTATATCTCGGTCAATTCGAGTGCCAACGTCAAACGAGAGAACAACACAGCCTTAATAGATTTGATCTGATATTAAAGTGAAGTTTATGGAGGTCTAGGCGGTGATATAATTTGGCAGTCATATGGTGCCGTTCTTTTTTATGTTCATATATAAATTTGTGACAACCGTTCCCCCTGTCTTTCGTTCACCTACTTTCGCAAGTCGTCAATTGAAATTATGTAATCCTAATCTAGACACCTGTGAGGGGGGGGGAATGTGAACTTTAATATCTAAAGCTGGGGTCAAATGCTCTTTTTAACGAGAGTTTATACTTATTGACGGGGGTCTGCAAGCACTTTTTTATTTTTTTTATTTATTCAGATAACTGTACATGGGGACATGTGCACATGGGCACTCCCAGTCATATTGTAATCCTAATCTAGACACCTGTGAGGGGGGGGGGAATGTGAACTTGTACATACAGGTAAGAGGGGCAGAATTGCCATATTTCAAATCTTTGAAAAAGTAATGCACACCAAAGCCAAGGAAGACTTTACGTCTATTAAGAAGAAAAATCAAGACAAAAATAATTTAGAAAAATTGAAAAATCAAGGCAGCAATTACAAATCATCAAAAAAATTCTGGGGTACATGAAGTACATTTATGGAAAGAAGAGTATATATCCAAACTGACAAGTTATATATTCATTAACTTACATTAAGCAAAAAATTATATGAAACAGTACTAAACTGTACAAAGTGCCCAATATACACAGTTGAGACTTAACCATTCTACAATAAAACAGCATCCATCACCTGGACAAAATGGAAATTGAAAAACATGCAGTAATATAACACCAACTAACCAAAACTCTCTATCTCTCTCTCTTTCACACATACACAAACACACACACAAAACCTCGATCTCCGCCCAGGGGGATATGACAACCCAAGAAAAGGCTAGAAGATCCAAAATACGCTTATATTAAAAAAAAAAAAAAAAAGGGAGGATGAGGAGGAGGAGGAGGAAAAGGAGGAGGCTATTTTTAGCAAAGAGGGAGCCTTGAAAACCAACATTACTAAAGTAAACGACTTTCTGTTTACCTTTGGAGTCGTGAGTAAGTTGTTTACCTATTTGCTTCAGGTATTCCAGAAGCTTTTGTAAAGTGTTCTCTGTCGATCATACCAAAGCATTTATAAATGCTAAGTAATCATACGTCAAGAAGGAAAAAATGAATGTGACTCATATTACTTCATACGTGTTCTACATATGTCGCACGAAACAAAACTCAATAAATTCTTGCTTCATACTTGGTATGTATACGCAATAGGAAAAACAGAAACATCGTTAAACGAACCAACAGTCATGTAGGTCAGGAAATTCATAATTTATTTTCTCTACTAATGTATGAATGTAATCAGGCCCATTTACAGCAAAGTGGGACAGTAGATGAAAAACTTCTTGATCAAAAGAAGTGATCTCTTAGTCCTTTCATCTCGTCCTCTTTCCAAAGACATGACACACTTGGCAATCTCTCTCTTTCTCTCATTCACTTCCCAGAGGCATTCTAATATTCCCTTTCCACCTTTGCCCAACTTCAAGTAACAAATCACCAGACATATCCACTTGAAGTGAGCACATGTTCAAGGATTTGCAACCACTTCATCTCAACCAAAAAAAAAAAAAGTATTCATATGTCTCCCTTAGTACTGCCCATAAATAAATATTTATGATTAAAGTTGAAGTGTGGAGGTTTATGGATGTGGTGAAGGAGGTCATGAGGGTGTGTGGTGTGATGGAGAAGGATGCAGTGGATAGCGCGATATGGAGACGATCTGCTGTAGCGACCCCCTAATGGGAGCAGTCGAAAGAAGAAAGTTGAAATGACATCCTGAACTACCTACTCGAGACCTGAAGAGATTTGTTAGTACAGCATAAGAGTACTCAAATGGGGTGGATTGCTGCAGTTAATTGTGATAGGGTGGATTGCTGCAATATATTGTGATTGGGTGGATCGCTGCAGGTAATGGGGATAGGGTAAACTGCTGCTCTTAATTTTGATAGGGAGGATTGCGGCAATCAATTGCAATAGGGTGGATTGCTGCAGTAATTGCGATAAGGTGGATTACTGCAGTTAATTGTGATAGTGTGGATCGCTGCAGTTAATTGTAATAAGGTGGATCGCTGCAGTTAGTTGCGATAAGGTGAATTGCTACTGATAATTGTGATAAGGAGAAGGGATCTTAAGATGAGTTACCCAGAACCCCATGTATAATTAAATAACCCAGTAAATTGTTAAGTAAGATAAGGTTAGGTTGGGTTAGGTGGCTTGCCCTGTAAATTTGAATAAAACTACAGCAACCTCAGGTTACTCTTCCATACAAGATCCTGGAAAAGTCTCGAACCAACAGTTTGAGCACGAAACCAAAATTGTATATGAGAACTATAACTTTGAAATATCTTAAATGACAAAACTATTACTTTCCTGTGCTGTACCGTACTTTATATTTTACCCCTTACAGTAAAAACATATGTTTACTATTCATATAGTATTAACTAGTCAAGATAGGCCTGTACTTCGTTCAAGAAAATACCGCATCATTATTCCCAATCATGCCTTCAACAAGTTGTTGTTTTTGCTCTTATGTGAGCCACTATTAATCTCCATTCTAATGAGGTAGATACAAACAGATTAATACTGGGAAAAATAAAGCTGAATGCCCTTCCTAGCGCTCAGCTGTAGGTACAAACAAGAAACTTGAGTAGGAACCAGAAAGCTCATCTGGGAATATTATTCAGTTTATAGAAAATAATAATGTTCAAAATGAGACTTTTATCAATTAAGTGGGTTTCATTTGAAGGATTTCAAATAAATATTTATAAAATATGGAACCGTCCTCAATGATTCCAATGATAATTAACACAAACTATATACATATACAATGGCTGCAATCCCACTTGAGGGGAGTGGCCGAGTCAAAGCACACATTTACCGAAAACCAAAACACCTCAATCACACCTATAGCTCCTTGGGGATAGAGGGTAGTCGCAACTCCCCTCAACTGCCGCCACTCTGGGTGGGTCATCCAAAGGGTAAGTGGGCAAGGTTCTTCAGACATGTAGCCCGACAGCCACAGCTGGATTACTACCACAGCTAACTAGATATTCCAAGGCTTAAAAAGAATTGCACTATATCCTTAAAATAATAATTTCCTTCAATGTTTCTGTCTTAACAGAAAATCCCTAACTCGACTCGAAATTCTTTTGCGGCCAAGTTTCAGCGTCACACGACAACAAAATGGCAAAAAATAGAATGCAAAGCGCAACACAAGAAAATTTTAATACACAAACTATGAGGGTTAGTGAAAAAAAAAAAGCCTGAGAAAAACAAGTTCTATCTAAAATTTCTGCTTGAAACACCCTAACCTTTAATACTTACACCTGAATTTGAACCGTATCCCGAGGAGACAGAGGAATCGGATCCCAATGATTTGGACCGACTGGATCTTACAAAACTTTTGGAACTCGTATAAGGCCTGGGCAAAAGCGTAGCAGACAATCCATTTCTCGTATAACCACTTGAAAAAGTGTGACTCCGTCTGATTTGGGCATTTGTGGAATCCCCACTGCTCGTACTAGAATCACTGGAATCGAAATCGCTTCTAAGAGCACTGCTGCTACTGAGGCTGGAAATGGTCGAGCGTGCTGGGGATGTCCCTCTGGAATAGGAGGAAGTGTATCGTGGAACGGATCTATCTCTGATTTCTCGAGGTAAAGAAGCAGAGCGGCTCAGCGTGCTTTTGCTTCCGTAACCTCCGTAAGAACTGTACCCACTGCCGTAACTACCGTAGGAGCTGTAATAAGATGAGGGACTCGAACTGTAGGAACTGTAGCCCCCTAATCCTCGAGATCCATAACTGCCCGATAAGGGAGAAGATAACAAGGAAGAACTGTAACTTCCTGTACCGTAATGACGACGGAAAGACATGGTGCTTGGCTCTAAACTGTCTTCTGTCTGTATCTAAAAGTTACAATGACTTGTCACAAGTAAGTTTATTATATTCGCCTTTTCTCAACGCTATGAACAGTCTTGAACACCAAAGCAAATAAACTGCAAATGCTCAAAGTAAAACTTTCATTTTACTGATAAAGAACACTGTCTTGGTACATTCAATCTTTTTTTTAACAAGAACTCATTAGTCAGTGTCCAATTATCATCAGTATACTGTATTCACACTCTTCAAGTTTAGAAGACTGGGTATAGGAAGGGGAAAGAGAGTGGGCACAGGCTCGAATGGATCGAGGGGAACTGAAGCGCCTGTGGGCATAACGATGGGGCATAGCACGAGCTACCAACAGCTGATAGGCCAGCAGGTGGAGGTGGAGACTGGGGAAAGGGGGGTAGAAAAATACGAGGGGGGGGGATGAGCACGTGAATATGTCTTGGTAGAGGTAAAGAGGGGGAGAGGGAGGGAAGCAGAAGTATAGGGAATAAGATCAAAGTAAAAGAAGTTACGAGAAAACCATGAGAGAGACGCTCAAATTGAGATAATGCCAATATATATATATATATATATATATATATATATATATATATATATATATATATATATATATATATATATATATATATTACGAGAGAGAGAGAGAGAGAGAGAGAGAGAGAGAGAGAGAGAGAGAGAGAGAGAGAGAGAGAGAGAGAGAGAGAGAGAGACACCTGTCCGATAAAGTTATGCCAGAGAGAGCATCACGAAGCCATATTATCTAAATACTCAGGCCCTTTTACCATCTGGTTTACCGAGGCTAAAATAAAAAACCCTTTGAAAAAAAAATAAATAAATCTGCGATAGAAATATTAAACTATATTCACTGCCCTATTAATATTATTACTATTATTATTACTATTATTATTATTATTCCTGCTGTACTACTACTACTATCATTATTACTATTATTATAAACTTTTATATAAACTTTATTTCCATTTCAATACAATGGGTATTCGTCAGCCAGGGCAAGCCCCAACTCCCCACTGTGGTGTCCAACCACAGCAGTTCCTGCCAGTAAACAGCTTAAACTCTCGGTCTTGGACGGGAACCGATCTTTCGACCTCGTGAATGCGAAGCCAGCGCGTTACCACTGTACTAGCCAACAGTAAATCAGAGTTACATATATACGCTCAATAATATCCAGTAACGCTAAGTGTGAAAAAATTAGGCTTTACATTACATTTTCGAGAGCAAAATAAGTTAAGGAATGATCTCACAGGTAAAAAATAAGTTTTTTTTTTTTCTTAACAAGATGATCCGTTAATACAACGTAAATGTCAAGGTCGGGAATTGACGGAGAGTCGAGATAGGTCTTGAAACGTTAAGAATAAAACGTATATCAAGAATAAAACGTATATAAAGGGTGAAATTAGACCAAAACAAAGTCATGATTTTTTAAAAAGCTTCACTTGTCTAAATTATCCCATTCGAATGGAAGTGGACAGAGTCATGCTGGAGCAGAGGAATTAAGGCTGGATGCCTTTCCTAACGCCCAACGGCGCGATAGAACCCATGTTATTCAGGTCTGTCATTTTCCGACTGGAGCTCAAAGGTTGCATATTATACTAAAGGTAATTTTTTTTATGGTTACACCAGGACAGGTAAAAAAAATACATAAAATAAATTTGCTCTCATCGAGCCTGAGCACGATGAGAACTGAAAGCAAAAAAGGAACAGATGGGGAGTGTTGTGACCTGTCAGATGTGAAGAGATAATAAGACTTGTGTATTACTTTAAGTATCAAAACTGACAGTTTTTAGTCACGTTTTAGTTACTTTTTTGTATCGTTTTTTGTCACAATTAGTCCCCAGCCAAATAGGGGTGGACACAGACATCATGAAGCGGGGATTAAGGCTGGGCGTCCTTCCTAACGCTCCGCTGTGGGCTTAATCGCGGGTCTGTCACTTTCTGATTCGAATGCTGATCGCATTGGAAGGTGAGTGACTTTCATAATCAAGACTCAAAAATAATTACAAAATAGATATATTTGTGCCCCGTCACGGTCTGAGGTTAGCAAGGACATGCACTCAGGATAACGATTACATCTGCCAAAACAACTCCTTCACAAGAAGGCAACCGTCCTAGCCCTTGGTAGAATAGGGAGTTCGTGACGTAAAACCGGAACAAACAAACAAATATTTGTGCCAAAATTATATACGTTAAAAAAAAAAAAATCTTAAATCACTCTTCCTAGAACTACGGGACGGCTGTGGCGCAGTGGTTAGAGCACTTGACTGGGAAGTTCCAAACACGTGTTCGAGCCTATCGCGGTGCGTTAGGAGGGACATCCAGTCTTAAATTCCCCAGCTTTAACCCGAGACCCACTTCATTCGAAAGGGGAATAATAATAATAATAATAATAATAATTTTAATAATAATAATAATACATAAAACGGCAAAAACAACTACAAGCAAAATCTACCCTTAGAACTGTCGACTTATTTTAAGAGATGCAATAAGCCATGAGTGAGTGTGTATGTAATGGTAGAGTTATATTATACACATCCGAGGTCTGTAACTTGAGTTCATAAGATAGTGTAAATACTAGAATTTTTTTTTTTTTATCTTTCCGGCAACTGTTACGAAAATAAGTCATCATCATAATAATAATAATAATAATAATAATAATAATAATAATTATATACAATTATTATTATTTAATAATAATTATAATCATCATCATCATTATACTCATTAGTAGTAGTAGTAGTAGTAGTAGTAGCAGTATCAGCAATTAGTAGTAAATTTATAATATAAAAAGCGTAGTAACAGTAACTATTAAAAGGAGTCATCTAGATCGTACAAAAACAAACATATATAAACAATATAATTATATAAGTTAATAAATATAAACTACCCCCATTCCTATTTTTCCCATTATTAAATCCTTCCTTATTTACCCCATTATAAAAGCCCCATTCCCATTTTTCTCAAATGAAGTCCTTACCCATACCCTATTTTAAAAGCACCATTCCTATTTCTCCCAAAAGAAGACCTTTCCCATTTACCACATTTTAAAAGCACCATTCCTATTTTTCCCAGATAAAGCCCTTCATCATTTACCCATTTTAAAAGCACCATTCCTATTTTTCCCAAGTGAAGTCCTTTCTAATTTACCCTTTTATAAAAGCCCCATTCCAATTTTTCCTAAATGAAGCCCTTCAACATTTACCCTATTTTAAAAGCACCATTCCTATTTTGCCCAAATGAAGCCCTTCAACATTCACCCAATTTTAAAAGCACCATTCCCATTTTTTCCGAATGAAGTCCTTCCCCATTTACCCCATTTTGAAAGCACCATTCCGATTTTTCCCAAATGAAGTCCTTTCTCATTTACCCTATTTTAAAAGCACCATTCCAATTTTTCCCAAATGAAGTCCTTCAACATTTACCCTATTTTAAAAGCACCATTCCTTTTTTTTCTAAATGAAGCCCTTCAACATTTACCCTATTTTAAAAGCACCATTCCATTTTTTCCCAAAAGAAGTCCTTTCTCATTTACCTTTTTTTAAAAGCACCATTCCCATTTTTCCTAAATGAAGTCCTTTCTCATTTACCCTATTTTAAAAGCACCATTCCTACTTTTTCCCAAATGAAGTCCTTCCCCATTTATCCTTTTTTAAAAGCACCATTCCATTTTTTCCCAAATTAAGTCCTTCAACATTTACCCTATTTTAAAAGCACCATTCCTTTTTTTTCTAAATGAAGTCTAAAGGTTTGTTAGGTGATGAGGTATGGGACAGAAACAAATGGAGAAAACTGGCCAGAAACATCGACCCAACATAAAAGTGGGAAAAGATGAAGTCCCTTCTCATTTACCCTTTTTTAAAAGCCCCAGTCCTATTTTTCCCAAATGAAGCCCTTCAACATTCACCCTATTTTAAAAGCGTGCTTTGGCCCACGAATATTTATTGACATTATCCCATTCCCTGTTTGCCTCATCTGTCTTTACCTTGTCGGTTTACATTCGCCTTTCAACAAAGCTCTAAGAAAAATGGAAGACTGCAATTTGTTTCTCTCACACACATACGTACGCGAACACACACAGACATACACACGTACGCATACACACCAAGTGAGGAAACAGTAAATGCTACACGTTTTCACCGTTCGAAGGATAGATATGAATAGTATTACAGTACCAGGAGACTGTGAGTTACGAGCACTGGGCTCTTTCCCGTGAGTACAATTAGATTAATATATACACATACACATACTCATACTTACATCAACACTTTATCCCTTGCCTCGTCTAAAAACCTTAATAGGTCAATGTGATACCCAAATGGGTACCACTTTCGACTCCTACTGGTGGTTTTTGTAATGGATTTTTTTTATTGGAATGGCAAAAGGAGAGGGTAGTGGTGTACCTATTGTGACAGCTCCTGTACCACTCGGCATGCTAAGTGAGTACACCTGTGGATAAGTATTATTTCTTCACAAAATTTTTTTTTATAAAAATGAGCTGACGATTTAGCTCTTATTGTATTCCCTAGCTCAAACACGTCTGTGTACACCCTATTCAAATGGAGAGTTAACTGTAACACATAAAATCGTGCTAATAACAGGTTGATAGCTACTGTAAATTCAGCAGGTTGAACGAGTAAATATTCTTCTAATCTGTAGTTTTTTCCATCTTCATTTGGGGTCGCTGATTCTCGCTGGCCTCTAACTCTAATATTAGATTTTAAAGTTCTTTATAGCCGGAAGTTCTTCCTGACACCAAGCCTTTCCACTGATTCGGGCTTGGGACCGGAACTGAGCTGAACTACCTTTCCCCATTAATAGCTGGAGTTGTAAATAATTTTCTGGGTGGGTGGAGCTAGTAGTATAAAGGGCAGTTTACACGTTCGAACATCACTTCAAACACTTGTCTGTCGAACGGCGTTCGACGAACCGTTTGACCGTGTAAACCCCCCTTAACAATGCCTAAGTGCACAGGCATCGCCTTGGGTAATGTTCGAGCCACAGCTCCACATAAGCCATACTACATCAAATTAATACAATAAGACAAGATAATAAAACAAAGAATACGGAAAAACGGACGAGCAAATAAGATATATAAGAGTAAAGAAATATGCAAAAATGAAAAAAAAAAATGTATGGAGGAGATATGGCAGACAAGAGATATAAAAACGAAGAAAAAAAATGTCATCACAGGAAGTGAACAGGTACGGAACAATCATGAGAGAACAAACAAGGCAATAAGAAACAATAAGAAAATAAACAGACAAGAAAAAATATGCATCAAATAAAAAAAAAAAAAAAGAGATTGGAGAAGTGGCAAACTTTGGGATATAAGGAATAAAAAAATAGTCAAAAATCAAAAATTACAAAAACTCGTGCCACAAAAAGACTGAATATATAAAAAAAAAAAAATCGACAACAAAGTTGGATTAAAAAAAAAGGGGGGGGGGAAAGCTATGAGAGGAGGGAGAGAGTGAGTCAGGAAGAGCAAAAAGAGGGGGGCGGCATAAAGGCGTGGGAGCCAAAGGTAGGTGGCTAGTGCCTTACAAGTGCCAGCCTAAGGTGCCTGGGCGTTGCCAAGCTCCGCCTTCATATGGCACACCTCCCTAGGCACCAAACAGCCAACACAGTGCCTCTTATATCAATATCCCCCCAAAACACTATTTTTAACTTTTCATTACCAAGATCAAAGATGCAAAGAGTGAGTGATATATACATACACACTATTTAAACAATAATAATAATAATACTAATAATAATAGCAATAATATTAATAATAATATAATAATAATAATAATAATAATAATAGTAAAAATAATAATAATAGCACGGACTAACATAACTATCGTCCGAGGTCACATAAAAACCTTTTGTACGTATATATATATATATATATATATATATATATATATATATATATATATATATATATATATATATATATATATATATTAGCTACTCTTGCATAATAAGTTTGATAAAACTAATTTCAAGGTTGTGTGTGTGTGTGTGTGTGTGTGTGTGTGAGAGTGAGAGTGAGAGTGAGAGTGAGAGTGAGAGTGAGAGTGAGAGTGAGAGTGAGAGAGAGAGAGAGAGAGAGAGAGAGAGAGAGAGAGAGAGAGAGAGAGAGAGAGAGAGAGAGAGAGAGAGAGAGAGAGAATTTTTCTACATTTTTTATGATGAACTTTCCGAAGTTCAAGAATTACAAAGCTAAAATAGTTCAATATTGAAATGTAATCAAAACACGTGTGTTGAACAATAACACAGACTAACTTGCCAATACTAAAACTCCCAATTTCGATTAGCTTCAGCAGAAAATTGCATAAATAACAAGTAAAAACTAAATAAAAAAATATGAAGTCAAAGATCAAAGCTAAAATAATTCTAGAAACGACTATAATCTATTAAAAAAAAATACAATAGTTTGAAAGACTCTAGTTAAGACATCTGTGACTACCCTCCATAGACCTGATAATTTGGCAGTGGGTCTAATGATTTGCAAGAACGATAAAAGATAGCTTCTCCTGTAATGAAATTTGTTCTGTCCTTAGGCAAAGCTTCGGATTTGCGGTTTCTCTCTCTCTCTCTCTACGAATTCGCAACTTTTCCCTATCGTTTTGTGTTGCGCAGTGGTCCAAGTAATACGTAGATATGATACAAATCTGCTTTGGTTGTAACGAAATTTGTTCTGTCATCAGATAGAGTTTTAGATTTGTAGCTAATCTGAAGAATCTAGTCTAAAATTAGTGAACAGTGTTTTATCCTAACTAACATCTGCATTTTACTTTCCTTTGAACAGTTTAGGCTGGACCTAAGATTTAACAAAGCTCGTGTTCTGCACTTTGAAAAAAAAAACATATATATATATATATATATATATATATATATATATATATATAATATATTATATATATATATATATATATATATCAACTTGACTCACACACTTTATTTCCTTCTTCCATCATTTATCGCTACGTCAGGGAAAAAACCGGAGAGAGATTCTAAATTCAGAATTGTATTCGAGAACAAACCCTTCCCTCCATTCACTCGTTAGATAAGCCATAATTACACTCTTGCACTCATGCGTGGGAGTGGGCTAAAAAAAATTAATGGAAGACCCTGTATACGGTTTTCTGTATTCCTGAAAGCATTTCCATGCATACATCACATAAAAAGGCTGTAATCCTATTGTAAGACGCTTGGCTGAATCAAAGCACACATTCACCAGAGACAACCATATCTATTATAAAATCATATGAAATTTTGTACATAAACTAAACTTTCGCAAGTAATTATTACTGTAATTAATGTGTACTGTACATCAATGTGGTTCATATACTTTCTCTGTGCTTGAATCAAGAAGGGCAATGGCTTCTCTTCTACAGTAAGTAGTCCTTTTCAAATTTCTAAAAGGCGTTGATGCTTCACAATTAGGTGTGTGGAGTCAAAGGTGGAATAACATCATATTTTGGGGTCAAAGGTGGAATAACATCATATTTTGGGGTCAAAGGTGGAATAACATCATATTTTGGGGTCAAAGGTGGAATAGCATCATATTTTGGGGTCAAAGGTGGAATAACATCATATTTTGGGGTCAAAGGTGGAATAACATCATATTTTGGGGTCAAAGGTGGAATAACATCATATTTTGGGGTCTAAGGTGCAATAACATCATATTGTAAGTCAATGAACATAATTATATCATTATCAATACCCACAGCACATAAAGGTGGTTCGTATAACTTTTCTTGGCCAGAATCTCCTGGGGATAAGAAGACAATCAAGTAGTCCCTTGAGGGTTGGTTACCACTGGTAATTTAGCAGGCCCTGATGGTTCACCATTAGATGCGTTAAGTCAAAGGTAGAACAGAATTCTCTTACCAGGAACTCTTGGTTTACGAGAAAAAAGTGTGGTAGGAGTAGTAGGAATAGTAGTAGGTTCACAAAAAGGACAACAGGCATATCCGCCATTATCGGAACCCTGAGGATACTATTCCAGCACTGGGCCAAACATTATCTAATAACGTACTCGCCGAGATCCTCTCTACTTTGTAAATCAAACTATACACTTCCTCATTCATGGGAACCGCACTAACGCAGTGGTTAGAGCCCTTGAGTTAGGAAGTAACAGACCCACGATCGAGCTCAACAGGAGTGTGAGGAAGGACATCCAACCTTAATTCCCCAGCTCCAACCTGTCTGTGTCCACCTCCATAATGGAAATAATTGCCCCATCCTATACAACTCAGGGATAATGAAACAAAACGAACCATTTTGAAGGATTGGTCTCGAGACCTCCAAGGTGAGAGAGAAGAGCCACGCCCACTGATCTACACTTAAAACAATTTAATATAGTTCATAACCCACTGTCACCCAAACTTATCTCATATTCAATTAAGTAATTCGCTTGCAAATTCAAAACAAACAAGCAAGCAAGCACAAAAACAAGAGACGGAATTTTAAATAAACACAAGTAAGGGCATGCACTCAGGGTGACGATTACATCTGCCAAAACAAGTCCTTCGCAAGAAAGCAATCGTCCAAGCCCTTGGTAAATAAAGGGAGTCCGTGACGTAAAACCGAATCACTCACAACTGTCGTGGTTTAAACATTTGCGTCAGTGACAGTTAAGGAGAAGTCTTTTGAAAAAAAAAAATTCAATCTGGGATAAAAAGGCGTATTCAAGACTCGTCTAGGAATAGAGATTGTCAAATCAACACTACATTTTACACCTGTTTGTGCAAAAGATATTATTAGAGTCGTCATTTTTTTTCGTAACGGGACGAACACGAGAGAACAAGGAAAAGCAAATTAAACTTAAAATACAAAAAATATAAAAAATATTTTTTTTCACGAGGTCTAGTGAAATAATAATAATAAAAATAATAATAATATATATATATATATATATATATATATATATATATATATATATATATATATATATATATATATATATATATATATATATATATATATATATATATATATATATATATATATATATATATATATCATACAAACGTTATTGGGCAAAATTATCTCTTGCTGGTAGGGATACTTTAAACCAGGCAAACCAAAGATCTCCTAGGGATATTTAACACTGGAAATTAAGTGGTGTCTTTCTTGATCTAATGCGGGCATAAATAAATGTGACTGCGAGTAAAGCTTACGATTGCTATGAGTGATGGGAACTATTTTAGTGTTGTGCAGTTTTCTTCCTCCGGTTATAAGCACATTACTAACCCTTATAAAAAATATTGTATATATATATATATATATATATATATATATATATATATATATATATATATATATATATATATATATATATATATATATATATATAGTAAGGAAGCCCATCAGTGAAACAAAACTTATAAAACAATGCTATATTTCGGATCCTAACTGGATCCCTTCTCAAGCACAACTTACTATTTAGTGCTGTATGCTAACAGTTTGTACTTGTTTATATATATAATATATATATATATATATATATATATATATATATATATTATCATCATTATTATCATTATTAATTATTATTATTATTATTATTATTATTATTATTATTTCACTAGAAACACGAGAAAAAATATTTGTTTTAAATTTATTTATTTCTAACAACAAATACTACCTAAAAAGAAAAAAAAATTTTTGCTAATACCAATTTTCTAAGATACTGAAAATCTCCACAATTTTTCTAACATGCTTGAAAAAAGATCGTAGCTAGAAACGGCTTTTCGTTATTCAGTCATGGTTAATGAACAAACCTCCGTATTCAAACAACGTAGGCCATAAATACATACCCATAAAACTATTACATCACAAGTGGTCTTGTTCAGAAACGGTTTTCCATTGCCAATTCTTTGTAAATGAACGAACTTCCGTATTCAGACAAAGTAAGCTATAAAAACATCCATGACACTAATATATCACAGTCGATCTGGTTCAGAAGCAGCTTTCCGTTGACAATTCTTGGTAAATGAACGAACTTCCGGATTCTGACAAACTAGGCCATAAATACACACTCATAACACTAATATATCACAAGAGGGTTGGTTCAAATACAATATCTACAAACTTCATGTAACAGCAAACACAGACACAGGATGACCGACCTAATTGGACCATAAACATGACAAGTTTAGGGCAGGACCCACATACCCACATGACAGCGTGTCATAATTAACCTTAATTTCCAACAAAAGAGAGACATTTATTATGTTAAAATAACTGTGATTCAAAAACACAAAGTTCGAAGTCATTCTTAATTTTCTCCCCAATACCAGGTCACGACTCTAATCTCTTCGGTTATTAATATTCAGTAATTTGTAAAAAAAAATCGACAATTTAGGTATAAATATTCAGTAATTGGTAAAAAAAAAAAATACTATTTACTTATAGATACGCAATGACTGGTACATCTGAGCTACTAAACTACAAATATTTAATAAATGCATTATTCAGTTACAGATATTCAATAAATGGGAAAAATGTTTTTACTTATAAATACTAAATAATTGGTAAAAATGCTTTAATTAGTAATAAATATCAATAACTGTGAACAATTTAATTATAAATACTCCTCCCTCTCTCTCTCTCTCTCTCTCTTTCATCTGCCCTACTTCTGTGACATGCGGGGAAGTCAATGAATTATTTAAACGACATCGTAATTTGAGCTAAATAAGCCATGAAGCATTTAACTCCGCAAAACATCAAAGGCTGAATTATAAGAGTACGATCGAAGAGAAAACATCTCTCATAGATCCAAAATCCTAATGCCAAAGAGAGAGAGAGAGAGAGAGAGAGAGAGAGAGAGAGAGAGAGAGGAGAGAGAGAGAGAGAGAGAGAGAGGGAGAGAGAGAGGGAGAGAGAAATTTCCCTCTAAAAAGTTATTTAATATTTCTCATTAATAATAGTTATTAGTGCGCATGCGTGTGGTTCTCACTAATAATATTTATTAGAGCGCGCACGTGTGTGTAGGTGCTTGCGTGCATGTGTGTGTGTGTGTGTGTGTGTGTGTGTGTGTGTGTGTGGTTATTACCTAATTGTGATTATCTAATTGTGTTTACGGGAAAGAGCCCAAAGCTCGTATCTTCCCGTCTCCTGATCGGTTCCATTTTTAGACTTAGTGATACTTATCATACCTGTCCTTAAAAGTGTGTGTGTGTGTGTGTGTGTGTGTGTGTGTGTGTGTGTGTGTGTGTGTGTGAGTGAGTGAGTGAGGTGAGGTGAGTGAGTGAGTGAGTGAGTGAGTGAGTGAGTGAGTGAGTGAGTGAGTGAGTGAGTGAGTGACTTCCGTGCTGAACCACGTGATTCCACTAATGACCATCCTAAAAAAAAAAACCTTATTATTACTAATATAAATTGCCCTATTCTATAAAATTCAGTAATCACATAATATATGGCTATTAAATACGTCAATATGAATGCAATTACATTTCGCATATGCGTGCTTTATTTAACTCGGGTGTATTTTTAATAGCGATATTCTTATTTGTCATCTGGGAGCAATTTTCACTAATATCATTTGTATAAATCAATGGCACTCAACGGTGTGTGTGCGTACGCTTGTGTGAATGTGTATTAAGAATACATAACGGAAGTTACACATTTAATAAAAAAAAAATATTTGGCACACACTGAAATACCCAAACACGACGCCTTATGTATAGATGCATATATGTGCTCATGCATGTAGACATACACCTGTATGCATAAATGTACGTATCCATGTGTACAGCTCTTTTCACTTAATAACATTTTTTTTTACATATGAAACGTAACGCTAAATTAAGTGAACTTCAAAGAAAATTTGTCCCTTAATTGGGTTAAATTAAATTAAAAAAAAAGTGTCAAATTATTTATATGACTGCCTACGATGAAAATTTGCATCCGAACCTCTAAATTTTGTAATACTAGTTTCCAAATCCATCAGACCGTTTAAAACTTATTATGAAATAACTGACATTGTGTTTTTATAACGCAAGATGTCACAGGCGAATTGAAAATGAACTACAGAGGAAAATAAAAATTGTAGGACTTTTGTTTTTAATTATATATATATATATATATATATATATATATATATATATATATATATATATATATATAAAACTACATTAATTTTCATCTATTCTTACCTCTTGCAATAACAGGCAGCGACCAGAGACAACATTATGAGGAAGAACACTTACCTGAAATAATGTAAATAAAACATGTTTGAGCGCAAAACAATCTTAAGAATAGATATAAACAAGAAAACAAATCAATGTAACAAATTTGTGATGTAAGACACGCATTTGCAGTTCATTAATACCTTAAATAAACAAGTTTTTCTTTTCCTCTGTGCCACAATTAGTTCCCATTCGCATGGGGTTCGACACACGTGCGAGCGGAGGGAATAAGGGTGGATGACATTCCAAACGCCCCGCAGCAGGATTGACACACTTATAAAACCAATATTGTCACTGCATCAAAATTAGTCCCCATTCGAATGGGGCTGGGAGACAGGTTGGAGCTGGGGTATTAAGACAGGATGATCTTCCTAGCACCCCACGTAAAAAAATAATTTTTTTTACTATTTGTCTTTCAACAGAACTCTGTATCATCATAATCTGCACCTAGTAGGAGGCAACTAGACAAGATAAGGGACCAGAAGATTGGTAATCTCTTCCTCCCTCAATTCTGGTCTTACTAAAACACAGCTAAAGGGGAGTTTACACGGTCAAACGGTTCGTCGAACGCGGTTCGACAGACAAGTGTTTGAAGTGGTGTTCGAACGTGTGAACGGGGTATTTGGTTGTCGAACACCAAATACCCCGCTCACATGTTCGAACATCACTTCAAACACTTGTCTGTTGAACCGCGTTCGACGAACCGTTTGACTGTGTAAACCCCCCTTGAGGGAAGCAAAAACGTATATGGAAATATTAACATAGTACTGGGTCAATTTCTTTTACGAAGGTTGTGGTCACATGAGAGAGAGAGAGAGAGAGAGAGAGAGAGAGAGAGAGAGAGAGAGAGAGAGAGAGAGAGAGAGAGAGAGAGAGAGAGAGAGAGAGAGAGAGAGAGAGAGAGAGAGAGAGAGAATGTCAACAAAAGTCACATGGCTTTTGTATCAATAAATAATATTCATTTTCTATACCAGTTTGCATTCATACTTTATTTGTTGTAGGGCGACTTTTTATTTCGTTTTTTTTTTCCACTATTAATCCCCATTTGAATGGGGGTGGACAGACAGGTTGGAGTTGGGGAATTAGGACTGGATGCCCTTACTAATGTTCTACAGAGGGCTTGAACAAGGGTTTGTTGCTTCAGTCTAGTGCTCTAACCACTGCACTAATGCCGATTAATTTAAACCTTACTTGCAAAATAAGGAATAATTTAAACCTTATTTCACAAAAAGTTTTAATTCAAACCCTATTTTGAATACGTAGATTAAGCTAACCCTACTAACATGTGAATACCTAAACTTTTATTCCAACATGAGGATAACTTTAAGCCTTATTTCCAACATATGTATAAATCTAAACTTTACTCCCAACATGAGATTAAATTCAAACACATGGATAAATCAAAACCCTACTTCCAACATGTGCATAAATTCACATCCTACTTCCAACATGCAATTAAATTAAATATAAAGTCAAACTCAACTTACAACATACGGATAAATCTAAATCTAGCACTGAAAAAGTAGATAAATCAACTCTACTTCCGACAAGAGATGAATCTAAACCTAACTACTCTCAAAATGTAGATACTCTAAACCTTACTTCAAATATGTGGATAGATTTAAACTCTAAACATGTGGATACATATAGCCCTTACTCTCAACATGTTAATTAATTTAAATTTTACTTCTTCCATCATTTGGATTCTAAAAGTGCATATTTACAATAAACTCTGACAACCTTTTGTTATGTAAATCATCTCACTATAATTATACCTAGAAAAAAAAAAAATTACAGTTCTGTGTCAAAATTAGTCGTCAACTAACGGGGAGTGAACACAGACAGGTGGAGATTATGGATGAAGCCTGAATGCCTTTCCTAACAAACAGTGACAGGATCAAATCAAATTGCGAGCTCTACCACTGACCTACCGCAGCCCCATAACTATACCCAGAAGAATTTCTTTTACCATTAGTGTCAAACTTAGCAACATTTGAATGGGAGTGGATAAAAGTGAAGCAGGGGGATTAAGAGCGGATGCCCTTACGAACAACCCATTGTGGGCTCAAACTCGCATTAGTTAGACTTGTCACTTTCCAACTAGTGAGATTAACCACAGAGCTATAGATGACTCATAACTATACCCACAAGAATAAACGATACTGTCACTAAAAATAGCAGAAGAAAAAGAAATGGGCATTTTAAGTATCCCAAATATACAACAACAAACAGATGGAAAGCATCAACATTATTTTCGTGGATATAAATATAACTGTCAGCTGAAGAATGCTTAATATGTACTAAATAACACTGACTCCCATATGCTTCTTTGAAGTCACAATAAGATGTCTTCCACATGCTTTATCGTGAATAGCAATATGAGTGTTCGAGAAGGTACGAGTTGGCCGTTTTATGCATCACTATTAAATTCCATTATGGTGGTGAACACATACAGGTTAGAGCAGGGGAATTGATGCTGGATGCACTTCTTTACAACTTACGATGGACTGGATTACAAATTTATTGACTCCCAAGTTGAGAACTCCAACCACTGTGCCTACCGCAGTCCCCACTTCAGCATGCATGTGTACACATTACTCAATTTAAATTCGTACAAAAGCAAAGAGTATATAAAGCACATGCATGGCCACATGCCAGAAGATCTTTGCCCACTTATGCACTACGTGATACATACAGGGTGGTAAGCTTTAGTTGTGGCATCCCTTTATTCCCAAGGAGCAAAGAGGCGCAATTGAGGAATACTAGCGTCTGGAAAATGTGTGCTTTGACTCCGCCACCTATCTATTTTCAGTGTTTTTTAATGTCTCTACATACTACAAAGTTCATTAATCTGATATCATTCTAGTGAAAAAAAATGTCATGGTAGGAGCATCAATAACTGTCAGTCCTCAGAGCAAATATACACTTGCTCTCCACCTGAATTCAATAAGCTCTGCCTAAAAAGAAAAGCTCCATATAACAAGACCAGAACTATTTGTCCCTCTTCTCCCGGGTACCAACTGTATGATACTCTTTAAAACACCACCTCTGCCACCTGAATTTCAATGCTGTCAACTAACTGGCACGAGAATGTCTGGGTGACGTAACATCTCTGTGTTGATGACTGATTACAGCCAAATGTACAAGAGATATACATAGAATTAGCTAATGAGAGAGAATTAAGGTTTTATGCTTTGTTTAACTTGAGCATGATATGAGATTAATTAGCCTGTCAAGTCTATAGGCAGGTAATATATCTGAGAAATATGCTATGACTAATATTTCAACAGGAATGGAGATACATATATGCTGTACATACATACATATGTACACATACAATGACCGCAATCCTGCTTGTAAGGGGGGTGGCAGAGCCAGAGCACACAAATTTACCACATGCCAAACATACTTTGATAAGTCTTTTCAGTTCCCTGGAGATCAAGGATGCCACAATTCCCACCCACACACCATCTTGCCCAGGTCATCCACAGGGTAAGTGGGTAAGGAAATTTTGCCAATAGGAAAGAAACCATAACAATAATATATTTCCTGGGTTGGTCTCAATATCTCTGGTTATGACAAATCTTTGAAAAATGACTGCCAGTGTCATTTCACGATGTAGTAAAATCTGTATTATTGTGTGTTGAGAGATCAGGTAATTGCTTGGATGACAAAACCCCTTCTCAGGTTATGGTGCCCCATGAGAGGCAGGGGTTGATTAGTGGCAATCTGGCATCATTTGCTGCTCCTGTATATTGTTGTTGTTCCCCGAGTTGTCAGGGCAAACAGCTGCAAGTCCCTAGGGAAATCCCACTACCAATCTGAGGCTCTTCCACTCAGTTCTCAGAAGTGTATCTTGTGTTGTTGGCATATGTGGTTTGTATGCAGTGCAGTCTCTGCATGTTATAGGTGATCATCAGGGATATGGAAATGGTGAGTCCGGCAGTCTCGCCACCCTTGCATATGCAAAATTGGCTAAAGAAGTATGTGCAGATTATGGTACTATTTGAAAATTGTCAACCAAGAAGTCTAAATAAGTATAACTTCACGCTTGAGAGCAATTTAAAAACAAAGACAGTTTATAAACCAATTATTTATGCTAACAAAGAAAGACTTGCCAAACCATAAGAATCACACTGCAAAACAATACAAGGCACATGAAAATCACAAGAACAAAAGAGAATGAATAATTATAATTAGACATTATTTAATCTCTCAATTAAGCATTTCCTTCAAAGTAAAAAAGTAAAAGTTAAGATTTCTGACATAAAGCATATATATGATAATTCCAGCGACATCCCTCGGCAACCAAAAAATTTACATAAAGTTTTCAAATGAAATAGTAATAAAATGCAGACATTCTATGCAGTAATATTCCACAAACAGAACACACGACAACAGACCTAATGCCAGCTTACGATAACACACAAAGTTATTGTAACTTGAGTACTCAATAATAAACTTATCAATAAAAAGCAACATAGGCATAAAAAAAATGCAGACAAATTGCAGTGTATAATAAAAAATGCCAACATAAACATAAAAAAAAATGTGGATAAAACGAGGTCCTACATAAAGACTACACTACAAAGTATAAGCCCAACAGAAATCTACTAAAAAAGAAATACTTCAAGAGCAAAATTAAAAGTAGCAACAAAACAATACTTAAGATATTAAAAAATAATAACGGTGTGTAAAACAAATACTCACCGAATCCTCCTCCTCTTCTCCTTCGTCGCTTCCGTTGTCATCCTGCTGCTGCTGCTGTTGCTGCTGTTCGGCTAAACGCTGAGCTCGCTTCTCAGGGTCAATTTCCTGAGTTGTTAAGATGGTGGGACATATTTTAAACACCAAGTTAATCATTAAAATATCCATATAAAAAGCAATTAGCACCAAAATTATTAAAAGAAAAAAAAATGACTAATTTATCTACAGGCGGCAAAGGGTAGAGGAAAGCACGTGTACTCACATCCATATTAACTTGCACGCGGCCTGTTGATCGTCTTTTGGGTTTTTTCCGTCGCTGTATTGCAGCCTGTGTGCCTTCTCGAGTTTGTGAGGATCGCTCACTATCTTTCTGATCTTCATCTAAAATAAGAAGAGGGAATTTTTTTTCCTAAAAGAGGTATTCAAAAAACGGATCTTGTAAAGTTAAATAAAATAATAAATTACTGGGTTGGGTTAGATTGGGTCTGGACAAGTTGATCAGGTACTGTCGGGTAGGGTTGAGTTGGGTTGTTTTGGGTTATGTCGGGTCAGGTTAGGAGACTCTGTAAATATGAATAACTCTTGTGCACCCAAGGGTTACTCTTTTTAACAAGATCCCAAAAAAACTACGATATGCAAGTCTCTTTGTAAAGACAAATTCCGTGCAGATGCTAATAAAGTCTCTGCTGTAATAGTGTGATAAATAAATCATGCTATAAGAGAGCAAGAAAAACGATCAATTATTCTAGTCCTCACCTCCTTTTTCCTCCGGATTCTTTTTCCGCAGTTGTACCGTTACGGTGTCATATTCTTCTTCAGGTTTGTCTTTCGATCGCACATTTTCAAGGCAAAACTGAAAATTAAATTATATATTCAATAACAAAATTACTTAAACACTGCATATAACACCATCATATCTGTAAATAAATAAACAACATAACGACCTCAGACTAAAATTAGAACCTCAAATGCACGGCCAAGACATCTATATATATAGAATGTCACCAACTGCAATAAAATTGAAACCCCTGTGTACGTTAAAGGACTGTGCGTGTGATGAAGATTAAATTCCTGGTATTAAATATACCATGTAAGCAATCCCCCATGTAAGGGGGTTGGCCGGGTCAAAGCACGCATTCACCAAAAGATATTATACCTCTACCACTCCTCTTAGCTCCTTAAGGATAAAAAGTTACCACATTTGCAAAACCACCCAGTTTGATCATCCACAGGTTAAGTGGGTAAAGCTCTTCTGCTACGAGACCCAACAGCCATTAAAGGCAGGAATTAACTTTCAGCTTAAAGTTAATTAGACATGACAATGCATACTTAAATACCAAATGGTATATCATATTCTCTTAATTCCTCCCAACTCCAATTTGCAGTATAAATTGCACTCTTGTTGCACATGGAAGTATAGAGAATACATTTTATTTTTTCATTATCATGAATCACATTTAATCTCCATTTGAATGGAGGTGGACACAGATTGAGCTCGGGTATTAAGTTGGATGACCTTCCTAATTCCATACAGTGGGCTCGAACACAGATTTGTCCTCTCCAAAGTCAAGCACTATAACCATGGCACTACTGCAGTCCTCATCAGCAGTGTCTGAATAATCAGGTAGACTATAAAAAAATCACCTGCTCCCAATGAATTGCTCCATTTAATTAATAACGACTCAAGTAAATGAAAGTTACCTTAGTTTTATCAGCATCGTCCACCTTTAATCTCCACGAGGGACGCCTCTCGTCTTCTTCCGTTTTATTAGGTGACGATGGGGTAGTTGTAGTGGTGGTGGTGGTTGCAACCTGAGGGATTGAGGTGGATACACTCGGCGCAGATGATGAGGATTCTTTAGCCTCTGGACTAGACGTCTATCAATGAGAAGGAAAAGGAAAAGTGTTACTTAAACTTCTTCATCAAATGGTAGCAGAGAATTTAACCACCATTAGATTATTATCAATATAATCATAAGCCAAGCAACATGGGTTAATCACATACCAAGTTGAGCAATCTACATTGAGCTACCACTGCCCCAATTTTAAATATGAAGGACGAATTTTAAAAACAGAATAATTCATTATATGAAATACTCACAGATGCCTGCTGCTGCTGCTTATTTTTCATGAGCTGCTCGGCTGATTTTATATCTTCAAGAGTAACGCCCTGCGTAGACCTGCGTGTCGACCGCACCATCTTTGCATGCGCCTTCCGCTGGGTTTCGCTCTCCTCGTCGCGACTTGGCGGCACAAACGACCTAGACGAGTGCACCAGGCTACATATCAGGTCATACAGTGCTCCCACCGCCCAAAGTGACGCCAAGGTTAATCACCACACAATTTAACTTTCATCTTGCTCTTTTTTGTTTTATTTATTTGACCATAAACTTATTCATATATGAGCTTGAATTATCAATGAATTACCAACATGCTCCTTTATTCTGTATTAAGGATCACAAATTGATGTGAAATATCAATAAATGAGGAGCTTCAATAAACATGAAAATTATTTAGGCACTCAAAAAAAAAAAAAATCACAGGCACAGCAAAATGTGTGGCAATTAACCTGTTTTGTTAGCAAAACACGCAAGGCATCAACCACCAAAGGCAGTCAGGTGAGGAACATAAAAAAAGAATTTAATTAAAAATGGAAAGCTATTTTGTTTTGAGCTCATGTTTATGCAGTTGAATAATGTACTACAGTAATTCCTAAATCATTCCAATTTAATGTAATGAACACTGGATATAATTTCAATTTAAAAAATTTATCAGAAAGTTTTATAATGCTACCTGTATTAGAAGTAAACTCATTATACACAGCAACACATTTCAGTAACAATCAGAAAAATGCTTATAAACGTTTGAGGTTTTTTAGCAGCAAAAATTTACAATGATATCTTTCTACATATGATGACAAATTTGCTTATACACAGTGACACATTTCAGTAACAATCAGGAAAATGCTTATAAACGTTTGAGGTTTTTTCGTTTTTTAACAGCAAAAATTTACAATATCATCTTTCTACATATGATGACGAATTTGTTTGTATAGAACTAATATTATGCCAGAAGTGAGATAATAAATTATATTGGAATATCTCTGAAAATGGAAAAATTAGGGAAATTAATCTCCATAAACATACTCTTCAAAGCAAAACCCTTCTGAATAAACAACAAATAACAGCCTCAACAGGCTGGCTGGGCGAGGTCAGGTCAATGCTGGATTATGTCATTCATTTCGAATAAAGGTTTTTAAATCAACATGGCTAAGACATTTAGAGCTTAACAGCAACTAAGAAAACTTTACTTTTCTTTCTCTTTGGTCATTCTCAATAACATTACGTACAAAGGTCAAAGGTCAAGAATAACATATGCAAAGATCGTAGTGTAAATAACATGAGACTTTAAGGCATTTTAAGGTTTGCAATACACATTATCATATCTGGTTACTTAATTTAAAAAAAAAAATGTAAAATACAAGACCTATAATACTATAAGTCATAAAGAGTACACAAAAAATTGTTGCAAAAACATCAAATTCAACAATGTCCAAAGATATTTAAATAAAAAAACTAAAGGCAAGTCATCCATCAAAAATTCATAACTAATATATAAGTATGCTGAAGGGGACAAAATTGACTGCTACTTTATTGAGCAAAAGTACTGCACTCACATATATGGCAAAAAAAGCAAGAAATATAACATGCTCTTTTTCAGGCCAAGAGAAATATATAAATAATTTAACAAACAGATTTCACACAAGTTTAAAGCCACACGTGATTAAATTTCAGCCAAATTTCATGCCAGTTAGAGGAGAAAAATCCATGTTACGACACTTTAAAAAAAAAGAAGAAATAATAAAAATAGTCTAAAGTAACAGTCATTCCTAAGGGTGGTAAGCGTACGCACTTGAAAAAATTCTTTATGACACTGCCTGGAGTCATTTTGGATGGTGTAGAGGGCTGCCCAGTGGGAGAGTTTTGGTTAAGGGACAGGCTCTGGGGCGGGTTCTGAGATAACGTGCTGGGAGAAGGAGTATTCTGAGTGGGAGAATTTTGAGAAGGAGGGTTCTGAAGTGACAAGGAATTAGAAGTAATTGTTGCCATGAGAGGAGAAGGAGCAGTTGGGGAAGTAGGAGAGGGCATGTTGGGTTGCCTTGGTTGAAAGGTCAGCGTAGGAGCAGATTTAGGAGGAGGGGGGATAGCAGTGGTCAGCCCTCCATTGGTAGTGAGAGTGGTCACATTGCTGCAAAAGATTGTTGAGCCATTCAACAATTAGATTTTGCCTGAGAGTCAATAGTTTTCAATTCTACAATCTACGGTTCTATGCTCAATTCTTTGGCTGTTTATATATATAATATAAATTCTTTATATACAGTGTATATATATATATATATATATATATATATATATATATATATATATATATATATATATATATATATATATATATATATATATATATATATATATATATATATATATATATATATAAAACGTCCCTCATCTTACATGATTTTAGGTAGTGTGGTTTTGATTATACAAGGATGGAAAAAAAAAATATATATATATATATATATATATATATATATATATATATATATATATATATATATATATGTACACAGTGTTCCCCCGGTTATTCGCGTTTCTTGGTTCGCTTTCTCACTGTATCGCGGTATTTTTTTGGATAAATTATTATTTTATTTCATGGGTATATGCACAAATATTAAAATATTAAAAAAAAAAATTCTCAGTATTTTTATTTTTTATTGAAAAAAAAAATTTTCATTATCTAATTGATAAAAAAAATTTATTTCCCAGCCTACGAATAATAAAACAGTAAAAAATAGTAATAAACATTAATTTAGATAGATAGATAGATACGTTTATTGACCACCTCTTTTGAAAAGTATAATCTTTACAAAAGGAATATTTGGTCCAAATTACAATGAATAAATACAATAGATTTTGTACAATCATCAAATAAGTAAATGAATTTTAAATTAATTTACATTGTGCTAATAACTGAATGATATACGTACGTACAGTATAAATCACAGTATTGCAGCATGTGAAATAGTGTTCGATAGTGTACAACGTATTGGGGTCACAGCTATGTGAGCTAGCATATATATTTATATTTCCAGTAGTTTCATGATATTATTGATAAAAAAAAACGTACTTCTTAGCCTAAGAATAATAAAACAGTAAAAAAATAGTAAACAGTATTGCACCACATAAGATACGATACCGGTATCAGTGTTTCGGAAAACGCAAAGGCTCTCACCTACATGACCAAGTGAATATTAAAATTTTCATTATTTTATTGATAAAACAAGTATTTCCTAGCCTAAGAATAATAAAACAGTAAAAAATAGTAAAAAACATAAATTTAGATATATGTACGTACAGTATAACTCACAGTATTGCATCATGCAATATATGTAGTGTCCGATAGCTACGTGAGCTAGCATATACATAAATTTATATATACGTACGTACGTACAGTATAACTCAACAGTATTGCATCATGCGAAATAGTGACCAATAGCTACGTGAGCTAGCATATATATTTATATTTCCATTAAGTTCATGATTTTATTGATAAAAAAACGTATTTCTTAGCCTAAGAATAATAAAACAGTAAAAAAAATAGTAAACAGTATTGCACCACATAAGATACGATACCGGTATCAGTGTTTCGGAAAACGCAAAGGCTCTCACCTACATGACCTAGTGAATATTAAAATTTTCATTATTTTATTGATAAAACAAGTATTTCCTAGCCTACGAATAATAAAACAGTAAAAAATAGTAAAAAACATAAATTTAGATATACGTACGTACAGTATAACTCACAGTATTGCATCATGCGATATATGTAGTGTCCGATAGCTACGTGAGCTAGCATATATATTTATATTTCCAGTAGCTCTCACCTACGTGAGATAGTTCATGTTTTTTTAACAGTGCAGGGAGGGTTTATACAGTACGTAAACTTAAAAATAATTGTGAATGAGTATGTCATGTAATAACCACTTCATTCACCGTAATTTTATCTATCACTTTCATATAAATTTATGTTGCATGCTGTTATTTATGAAGTAAAAGGTGGTTTGTTAAGAGTACAGGGAGGGTTTATACAGTGTAAACGTAAAAATATATTAAAATATCTATGTACATATAGGCTGATCCTACTCCGCGGATTTCCTGGTTCGCGCCGAGTCCCGGAACCGAACTACCGCGATAAGGGGGTGAACACTGTATGTATATATATATATATATATATATATATATATATATATATATATATATATATATATATATATATATATATATATATATATATATATATAGAAATTTCATAAAATTTTACCCCCCGGAAATACATTATAACAACTACAGTGCCGTTTCTACATAATTTCAATAGTATTTGGCATAGCTTAAGTACAGTAGGTATAATTCAAAGTATAAAGGAGGTTGGTCATAGATCATATGTGAAGTATACACATTTATATAAAGATTTTGACTATAGGTGAATTTTAACTTACACGGGAAGTGATGAAACGAAATGACAGTGTAAGATGAGTGGCATAATTCTTTGTAAGTATCTAAATTCCATATACTGTATCTTAAAAGAAAATGTTACCAAATTCATAGAATACAGCAAATGACTATATAACTACAAAACAATACTAACTACCTTAATCTAATTTTGTATTCCAACTTAAGTCAAACTCTAAAAAGAAATACTTTATATTAACCAAGTATTATACAAAATGTGTCATGAAAAACAAAGCTGAGTCATTTATACTTTGAAGATGCACTACAGAATACACATAAGTGTTCTATCAGCTTTAATCTCTATATACAAATGCCATAATCCCTCCTACAAGGGTAATGGCTGAGTCAAAGCAAAAAAATCTTTGCTATTTATGGGCGGAATATAGGAAGGAGGGGATTCCCAGTCCCCTCAATCTGACACATTTAACTATTAAGACATGAAGTTCTCTTGTCCCCTTAGGAGGATCAGCTTTAATTCATCAAACTATTGTCACACGATTAAAAGTATCAAACAACATGAAGTAAAATAAATTATTACAATACATATTCTAATTGGATTCAAGAAAATAATCACCGAGAAATCTTCAACTAGAGATTCAATATAAGGGCAACTACAACCATATCAAAAGTAAGCCAGATGGAATTCATCACACCCTATCCATCCCCACCTCATCTATCACAGCTGAACTTTTTAAAAGAAAATGTCTCATATTTGGGTGTAATGTTAATTAGACTGATTAGAAAAGATATAAGAAGAAATTTATTATTATTACAATATAATTACTCTTCATTCCCAATAGTAATAATTATTGTTATCATGACATAATAACAATAATAAAAAAGTGGAATTTTAAATGACTATAAAGAGGAAATTTTTAATAAATACATAAACAATGATTAATATTAAAATGTAATTACCAATATGTCATTATCAATCCCCACTGTGGAGGACTCAGACAGGCTGGAGCTAGGGAATGAAAGCTGGATGCTCTTCCTAGCGTTCTACGATGGGCTCAATAGCAGGTTTGTCCCTCCAGAGTCGAGGATTCTACCACAACCCGACTGTGTTCCCCACTACAAATATTAAAATACACTGCATAAAAGATTACCTTCCAATTGAGCGCATGGGTGATGAGGTGTTGGTAGTAGTCGTTAGGACTGTGGATGAGGAGGAGACTAGTGGTTCTGGAATTGGAGTTACACGTGCCATGCTGTCCACGTGATTTCTGGAGAGAGAAACCAGTTTATAAAGAATCGGCTCAAAGCACTTTGCAAGCAGAAAATAAAGAGTGATGCTAAGGGTGAAGAGAAAAATTAGGCTGCAACTAAAAACAAATGAAAAGTAATAATAATAATAAATAACAATTATAATAATTTTTCTTAAAAAGGTTGCTTTATCTTGCTGAGCCAGAGGGGTGCCAAATCTCCTGGAGCCTGAAGAAAAATAAATTAATAAATGTACGAAATTTCCTGTACTTAGTCCGTTCAAGTAATGCACTTACACGCCGAGGCATCTGGAGCCTAAAGCAACTACATCATTGTGGGAAGTAAATTGAGGAAGTATAGGGTATGGCTGCCTTGCCCAATGTAATATTTAATTATAAAGTCTTTTCCACACTTTGTAGTTTTTTATGTGACTATAATCCCCATTCGAATCGGGGTGGATACAGTCAGGTTGAAGCCAGGTACTTAATTCTGCAGGACAGCGACAACTGACACCAATAGCACTGTTGGTTTTGTTTCACCATGCCCCAAACTTTATTATTTTTTTATTAACTATGTGAACATCATATCACCGTCCGACTACTTTATCACATCAAGAAACAGAAGTCCTCCATATTTGTCCTGCTCTGAAAGCTAGTGACATATAAGATGTTCAAACAAAGCAGACATAAAATCTGGACAAAGCTTTACATGAAATCTAGAAAAGTTTATTGTGTGTTTTTTCATTAAGAAAATGAAAGTAAATGATGTAGCAATCATCAAGGATATATATTGCAAAAAATAAAAATAAATAAATAAAAAACAAGTATACTTTTGTCTGAGCTTTCGTCTTTTGATGGAAAAAAAATATCTTAAAATACTTCTGTCTGGCCTTCGTCATTCAGTGCAACAACAACAACAAAAAATGCTGTAATACGTGTCTTTAATTATTTAGTATATCAAAATGAGAAAAAGCTAAAACATGTAGTTTCCAGCATATCAGAATATTTTTATATTAGCCATATCATTTAAAAGCCAATACTGCAAACACTAAATCAGAAACATGTTGAAAAGGAGAAAAATACACAGAAAGCAAAGTGTACTCTGATAAATATACAGAAAGCAAAAACTACTGTTATTATATGCAAGAAAAGTCTTTACTTCTATATAAGCAAATTAATATTTATGCATTTGTATAGAAAACTAAGCTTATTTACGAATGAAAATGATCTGAAAGAGCGCAGACAGAATAAGCAGAAAAATAATACATTATATATTTCTCAAGCATATACAGAAATGTTATATATTTCACGAGCATAAAAAGCAACGGGCCAAAAAACCATTTTTTAATGCCTCTTTCCTTGTAACAAAATTTATGACTGGTTAATGCACAATGTACCGTATTCAGGAAGAAAATAAAAAGATATAAAACTTTTAAAGAAGACTTTTGAAAAAATCTAATATTTTGTAAAATACCTTTAGCCCTTAATTCACAAATTTTGTCAAGAATCCAACAATAACATGTATCAGCTTCACTTACAAACAGAAAAGCAAAAACCAAGTTACAAATATATTACAGAGTTACAATATGAAATAATGATTAATTGGTAAATAAGCATTTCAATATAAATAAGCAAAGAGCAATAAATTGTACACAATACATACATAAATACAATAGTTGTACACAAGCAGGGATGCAGGAGGAGCCATACCTTTGGATACGTTCTCTGAGGGATGCGGACCTTGCCAGCAGTCGGGGGTCCTTGTTGTTAGTAGATGTGTTAGTAGAGAGAGAGGCCAGGCCTGCAGTGGTGGAGGTGGTGATGGTAGCAGTGGTGGGGGTAGAGGAGGGGGAGACAGAGGGAGGGAGGAGGGATGGGACAGAAGATAAGATACCAGGACTGGTAAGAACAGGAGTGGACATGGAAGAGCCTAAGGGTTTGTGTATAGAGTGTAAGGGCGCCATATGTCCCATACCAGAGGGAGCAGTGGTAGTCACATTAGCTGGGACTAACGCAGTAGTTGTAGTTAGTGAAGAATCGGCGCTGAGATCAGACTTACAAGTCAGAGTTTGAGTGCCGTCGGACGACGCATTAGTTTTGGTTATGCAAGTAGCCTTCGCGGGACTATAGGTTAAGCTTGTACATAACCGTGCGGATGCGGCATTGATGAGGTGATTATTTATTTTTTTTGGTGTCTTGACTGGTGTGTGGGCGGAACTAGGATCAACCTGGACACTAGGAATATTAAGATCGGAAGAGGATAATCTTTGATATTTGATTAAAGGCGAAATGGAAGAGGAAGATGAAAGCGGAGTGGGAATGCCTTCAGTTCGAGAGTGAGGTCTAGTTTGGGGCCACACCCCACCTCCACCTCCTCCTCCTCCCTTCACTTCCTCCTCCTCCAACTGACTGAGTACTGGACATGACCGCGCCTTGAGTTTCTCTCGGGTGGCGCTCAATGAGCTAGAAACACAATAAAAACATCCACCATGCAACAACGTCTCCTAATTTCATGCAGTCAGCACACACGTGTTATATTGCCAGTTTAAAAAAACAATGTACAATTAAATATGTAATTAGATGATCAAATCCACTGCAGTAACTTCTGCTGTTGACTTGATGGAAAAAAAAAAGTTGAAATATATAATATCACAAGCTCTATAATATAAACATTTCAAAATGTACTACATTCTCATATGGTAACTGCTTGGGAAACATCACCTAACAAGCTTTTCAATCTATATTTCTTTGGTTACATGTTTTCCCAAATCACTCAAGTCTCTAATACTTCTCTCAAGGTACACTCGCTTAAATATCAACAAACTCGTTCATCTAAAGCTACTACCTTTGTACTTATCTCTCTTCCTCTTACATTTTTTCTTCTTCTATGTTTTGTGTCACTATTAATGCACATTATGAGGGTGGACACGACAAAATGGAGCAGGGAATTAAGTCTAGCTTTCCTTCCAAATACCCCATGCTGGGTTCGATGGGCGGTCTGTAACCTCTCAAGTCGAGCATTCTAATCACTACACTTCCGCTGCCCCCTTAAGCAGTGAGACTAAACATAACATTCCTTCAATAATCAGGACCCTCCCTTCCCTGATGTACACATCATCTACACACAGACAAATAACCAGTCAAGAGTACCTATGTTACTTTGAGTCATAAAATTAGCCCTTCAACAACTAATTATAGCCTTTATGATAGAGCAGTCTAAGGAACTGCCCATTGCAACCCTACAAATTGAAGGTCAATTGGAATAAGTAGTACTGAATAGGACAGCCCATTGTTAATTCTTCCTTCAGCTGTAATTCTTTTCCTATGACTACATCTACGCCAGATATTCTGGTGTATTTCTTACGCATCTCTCACTATCCCTTCACATCTAAAAAGTCACAATACTTTCCATCGCTTTAGCTTTGGTTCATGTTTTCTGGTGCTTGAGCCTGCTGAAGGTAATTTTCTTTGCCTGTCTCAGTGTCACTCACACAAAAATAAATAAAAAAGAATTACTTTGTCAACTATGAAACAAATAATGATCACCATTTTCACTTGCTTCATTAAATGTAAATACTGAAATAAGATTTTTTTTTTAATCCTAAATTAATTTTCAAGTAAAAAACCATCCACATGCAATTTCAATCACCAAACACAAAAATTTTGTATATTTTCAATATTTCAAAAAGCTACTAACTATCAATATACAGTATATCTAATAACATCTAGTTTGTTTTATGCCTAAATTAATACTCCAAATTAATATATCATTTCAGAAATCTCCTTCAATAAATAGTTAAGCAAAAACAATTAAGATGATCAAAGCTGTAATTTCTATTTTGCATATTATGAGGAAATCATTATTATTATTTACAAAGGTCCTTAAGTTAAAATAAAATTATATAAATGTACAAATAAAGTGAGGATCAATATATACTTATTTCATTTTTAGAGGAAAATCTTACCCTTATTCACAAATGTCAAAGTTGATAGAAAACTACATTATAAATTTATTGAGTAAAGGTTATTATATATAAAGAGTACCTATATGATATTTCACCTCTCAAATTACTCTAGTTCACTGCATAAGCCAAACTGCATAAGTGAATGAACAGAGGAGTAAAAAATTACCAAACCCACATCATTCCAACATCTTCTAATCCTGACTGCATATCTAATTACCCTTATACATGGAAACAGACAGCAATAAAATAATTGCCACACTAAAAATGCCTTTCTAAGAAGTCTTCTAATAACAACGTATCTTATTACCCAACAATTATTGAAATATTTAGCATTAAAATCATGACCATACTACAAATGCTACTCTACTTATAATTTCTGTTATAATAAGCAGTACAAGTATTACATAAAACAATATGATGATAACAAACGAAGTCCCTTAAGAATATAATTTCTATTTCAATAAGACTGTCACGCCCAATTTCAATTATTTATGCAACATCCAAAATGACAACTGGTAGAAGGCAAATTTAGTGTAAAAAATAATCTACTTAATACCCAGAAATGTAACAGACTGTAAATAAACTAAGGTTGAGCATATAAAGACTATAATTGACATTAGGTCTATAGTGTCATCATGAAATTTTCTTCATATCACTTTGCAACAGTCATATCCCTAGATATGGCCAGAAGAGACAAGAACCAAGTATTCATATCCTAGTGTATTTTTCATAAAGACAAAAATCACATGAGTTATTCTTGGTTCTTCGACTAAAAAGAATCAACGCTAGAGGAATAACCCAGAAAGGCTATAGCACCTACAAGTACCAAGAAATATCCAGGACCTCATTAATAGAACTCCCCATTCTGAGGGAATTTTATTGGGTCAGCAAAGGTTACACACCAGGTAAACTAGCTATGGCCACTAAAGAAACAACAAAAAAATAAACCAATATCCACTGTACAAACATGCGCACCCCCCACAATTATTAGCTAGAAGCGTGCAATACTAGTAGTTTACACAACACAACCATAGTTAAATTCTTAAGTATCCAAAGACGCTGTCAAATGGATCATGTAATGATGAGTAACCCCAGGGTGCTCTTGAGTAATTAATATTTACAAAGTGAGTCATCTAACCTAACCTGACAATTTATGGGGTTATTTTACTTATGGGGATTTTGAGGGTTACTCATCTTTAAAAGCTTCAGTAAACCTTAACAGGGCCCCAGGGTGCTCTAGGGTTATAAGTATTAAAATGTAAGACACTTAACCTAACAAGCCTAACCTAACCCAAGCATTTATGGGGTTAATCAACATTACATCTGTGCTCTGGGGATTACTCATCTTTACAAAATCCCGTTGATCTATCATTTATTTTTTTTCCTACTTGTGTTTCTCAAAAGAACAAATTTATATAAATATTAAGAATGAAATAAAAACTTCATTCCTACCTTTCATCCTTCTCTGGGGAACTTATTCTATTTGCCACTGGTTCTTCGATTTCTTTATTATTGACTCGCGCTGACGTAGATATGGTGCGAGGCACTTCTAGATCTGAAAGAGTTTGCTCGTAAATAATGCTGTTCTAGATTACACTATTAAAACATGTGCATAAACTAGAAATATATAAGTAAAGGATAAGAGGCACTTCATTAAAAAAAAAAAAAAAAATCCATTAGGAGTTATATATTTTGTACAGACATAAAGTACTGTGAATAGATATGAAAATACTTTTTTTTTACATGAATTTATGCTTAACAACCTACTTTTATCATCTTGTTGAGATTTTCTAATGGATGAGGGTCTCCTCCATGACTGAACTTCTGATTCATCCATTGTGTTTTCTGCTTTGGCCTGAGGAACAGCCCGAGTATTATTTTTATCCGGACTAGTGGGGATGATCTGGGGAGCTTTTTCTTTGTTCACCTTATTTTTCTTCTCTGTAAGTGTTGACAATAGCAATAATAATAATAATAATGATAATAATAATCAACAGCTGCTAAAACAATCAAATATCAGTTTTGATAATCTTTTAGGCATAAATATTTAAAATCAATACTTTAGAGTTAGCTATGCATCAGAAGCGTGTGGTTGTTTTATATATATATATATATATATATATATATATATATATATATATATATATATATATATATATATATATATATATATATATATATATATATATATATATATATATATATATATATATATATATATATATATAAGGTCACCTACTTAAAAACAACCAATTTACGAACATTCACAGATACGAACAAAAACTTTTCCATTATCTATCCATGTATTAATGTATTGTACTGGTATTATTACATTATTATTACTGTATTAAAATTCATTAATACTGTATTATATTTTATGCTTTATGTAGTAGTTGAGTGTCTTTAGCCTAAATACTGTACAGTACTGCATATGTATGTACTGTACAGAACTTATTTTTACCTAAACACAACTTAAGAACAATTTTACTTACGGACAGAATTCTGAAACCTAACTTGTTCGTAAGGTGGGGAGTGTCTATATATATATATATATATATATATATATATATATATATATATATATATATATATATATATATATATATATATATATATATATATATATATATATATATATATATATATATACTTCGAAGAGCAGATAAAGCTTTTTTAAGAACAATACCATATAAAACAAAAGTTATGCTTGATATAGTGAGAATATAAAAATGTGGGGTAATTGATCAAAACATCATATGCAAGAACTAAAACACTATATCATATATATAATATTACCGCCAGGACACTACAGCACAAAAGAAAATGGTTTTTCTGGCCATAAATACATTAAATACAGTATTGTAAATAAACACAAGCACAACAAACAAGAATACATAACCTAATACTATTACAGTCACGTGTATTCAAAGTGACTTATTTGTCTATAATTGCAATAAATTGCAAACAAATTGTACTAGATAAAAGCTATAGGAAAAATTTTGCATACTTATAAAGCAATTCATTGTCGTGTGATTCTTATCATTACAGAGACACGAACAGAAGATCACAAAGACCATACCAGTAACACTGACATACATCGTTGTACGTGTCACTATTAATCCAAATACAAATGGGGGTGGACACAGACAGGGAGAATAAAATGTAAATATCAACAAGCTCTCTAAATGACTTACATTGAGAAAGATAAAAAGGGGGCTTTGAAAGTCATAATAAGAATATAAAACAAAAATTAACGATAATAGACGAACAAATATAAAATTCCTTTAAACAAATGCTTTTACAGAATACTACTGAAGAAAGGATTGGAAAACAATGAAAGAAATCATGAAAAAGAGGAGAGCAAAACTTCTCAATAGCGGCTAATGCTCTGTCAAGAGGGTCGTTGTGAACTAAAGTTAAAAACATCTATCTATGCTAACATTAACTACAATAACTTACCAACGAAGTATCGAACAGGACTAAGTGCACGAGTGCAACTACCAGTGGGCATTAGTTCACCACTTTCTTTATTAAGACTATCACCATTTTCTGCTTCCTCCTCCAACCCATTACCATCGTCACTACCCGACTCAGACGAGTCGCTACTTTCACTACTTGTAGTGTCTTCGCTACTATCCTCATCGTCTGTGAGGAGTTATCCCAAATGGTATTTTTTTTAAGCAGCAGCATGTAAGTAAGAGGAAAAAGCAACTTTCAAAAGAGGAAACAAACTACTGCAATAGGATTTGGTACATTCTGGCGCCGCTGTTTTGGCGCTGGCTGTTTGGGAACTAGAGCCATTTTGGCAATGGCATTCCAATGCTAATATTTTTATATTTTGTAAATCTAACTCAACCCATCTTTGCAAAGAGGATAGAGCCAAAACGGCAGCGCTAATAAGTCAGCACCCAAACGGACGTGCTAAAACGTCAGCGCCCAAATGGCATTGCCCAATTGTCCCATTTCAATTGAAATAATCAAATTAAAGTTGTTCACTTTAGCTCTTTGCAATGAGGTGATACTGAAAAGAACTTTACTAAAGTACAGTACCGAGTACAGTTGTTAAGCCCTATTTTATTTAATTCTTATGGAGTACATCAAAACCTTAATTTTCAGAAGGTAAATTGCATGCCAAAAAAGTAATAAGGAGAAACAATGTATGGACTGTGATTGCACAATTTCTGTACACACATTATTATAGTCTAAGTAACTTAAGTGAGCAACTTTATATCTGTCTACAAAACTAACGCTACACATATATAATCGAACTACTATGAATTATAGAATGCAACATGCAAAACACTAAAATTAGTAATATTCAGTAAAAGATAAGAAATCTCCTAGACGTTGCATTAAGAGGGTTCTCAGGATAGCTACCAGACGGCTCCTTCACACACCAACTTCTCAGGTGCATCCCACGTCAGCGCCAAATATGAACTACCGTACAACCTAGAGACTACAATCAATGCCATGTAATGCCCAGTATGGTTTCTTTTAATAGGAACTGCTATTTCCTGCCTGAGAGCAGGGCAGCATCAGAAGAAAAAGTTAAAATAAAAAGTTAAATTTACTAATCCATTTCACGTATCGAACTTTATCATTCACTCTGTCATTCATGAGTGATTGGCTTTACAATTTGGACTCCCTTGTGAAGGGCTTTGGGTTTGGCAAGTGCAACTGTTACTGTGAGTGAATGCCTTTTCTAACCTCAGACCACGGTGGGTCATGAACACTTGACCTATAGAATTAAAAGTTGTGAGCGTTACCACATGGCTATGGTGTCACACATACGCATGCCTACGAAATCGGTTATTCGCATTAGCAAGGCAAGTCCCCTAAACTACCTTAAAAATTCAAGGGGGTTCTTCAACTTTACAGAAGGTTCTGGAAGTTACTCATCTTTACAAGATCTGCAAAAATAACTTGCCAAAGAACGAAGCTAAAATTTAATTTCATACATACATTTACAAAGGCCACAGTCCCCACTGCATGGGGATGACACACACATTTGCCAGAAGCTAATACACCTCCATTATTCCTCTAAGCTCCTTGGTGATAAATGGTTGCCACAAATTCCCCAAATCACCCTGCTTGGGTCATGCACAGGATAGCAGGAGGGGGGGGATATCAAGTTGCCATATATTCATATGAATTCTACTTCTGCAAACACCATAGAAAGACTAACCCTGATAACCAATCCTTAAAATTTCACAATACATCGTCACTTTAACCATTCCCCGACATCATATTGATGGTGGTGAACAGCTCATTATACAGGAATAACGATGTGTCTACAAAAAAAAAAGACTATCAGAGGTGATAGAGACAGAGCGAGTAAGACGGGGCTGTAAAAATGCCTTCATTATAGTTACGACTACCAGATAATCTAAGAGAGACATTGCCAAACGCTGAAAGAGACAAAATTATAGATATGAATGCGAAACTTTATGTGTATGCAATAATAAATCTCACTCTACCGAGTAATTTCATTAGGTACAAGTACTTTAACAACTTTACATCCACTGGTTCGTATAAAAACAAAACAGTTCTCATAGCACACTTAAAAGTCATGTTAATCATAAGATTAAGAGTCCTCTTTGTCAAGAAGTTTTTGCAACTTATTGTTTCAGTGAACACTGTTGCATTGTAGTATCCAATACTAAAAGACTCCGGATCACCTCTGGACTAGAGTAAGGAATTAAGATAATGTAAATAATCTGGAAGTTGTTTCGTAGTGCGACAAAGAATAAAGATGACATAATCAAACAACTATGGCACAATGAACACCCACAATACAACTGTCACAATGAACACACCCAGAATTCATTTGTCATACATAAGGTAACAAATACTGTTCCTGTATCTACAAATTTGATAGGCGTTTCAGATATAGGAGCTTTAAAATCATTACAGCTCAGGGTGATCCCTATAAAAACTTGTTCAAATATGAAATACCTTTGCAATGGATATGTAAAAGATATTTAATAAAATAACCCCAGAGGACAACAATACATTATTAGAAAAAATTTCTCAATACATCACTGCTCCTCCATATGCCACAAAACTTACTCAAGGATTGGTTAAGATGATCTAAGAAGTTTCATCTTTAGAGAATTTGCTATACAGAAAATATATAGCCTAAAGAAAATTATTACATACAGTCCCATAGACCCTCTCAGCTAACTACTACATAATTGCATTGGATCCCAAAATTACATTTATACACATTTACTGTGCTTGAATGACACATATCAGATGTAACGACCCTTAACGATACTACCAGGCCATTAAGAACAATCAAGACATTCACTAAGTATATTAGTATACTATCTACAAGACTCACCAACATCTGACGATGACTCGTCACCAGACGTACCATCAGATTCCCGCTGATCTTCTCTCTCCTTTTTATTGCTGTGGTCTCGGTGGGGCGACGTTCTGAAAATCACACTAAATATTTAGCCTTTCTTCGACAGACGACAATATATCTTGTTTTACCCTGGCTCACATTTTTTGGCAAGGACGAGATACCTCGCCAAATATTTACCATAGAAAATTACAATTTGAAAGAGTACTCATGTCCTAAGGGAAAGAAGAGTATTTTCATGCTAATCATACATTAACTAACCCCACTTACAGAATCTCAGTAACAAGGGAGACAAATTAAATACAACATTTCTCAATTTCTTTCTCACTTAATTCGCCCAGAACTGCAATGTTTTTAAGAAAAATTTGTAGGTGAACATGTTAATGACGAATAAAAATAATACATTAAAAATATACCTAAAAATGAATGAAAATAAATATAAAATTATAGAAGATGAGTCACATTACCTAACAAAAATATGAGAGAACTTACAATTATGCTACTAATTTTTTATTTTGGTTATTGCATAAAACACCGCTAAACAAATGATCCATTAGCATTATTACAAAAATACTCATACACTAAATTCAATATTGTAATAATCACTTACTTGCGTTTTCCAGTAGTTCGTTTATTTTGGTTAACTAGTTTTAGTGCTGTCTGCTTTCTCTTCAGTTCATCCATTAACCGTACTAAACTGCTGTCTGCTACATCAAAGGCAGTTTGACCCTGAAATTAAATTGTTTCAATCAATTCCACATATATAACTATATGTACAAAGACCACAATCTCCCTTGTGACAGGAATGGCCAAGTAACAGCACACACATTCACCAGAAACCATACAAGCCCTAAACACTCCTCTAAGGTCCTCGGGGATAAAGGGTTGTCACAATTCCCCACCACCACCTTGTTGGGGTCACTTACAGGGTAAGTGGACAAAGACTTTCAGCTGAGAGGCCCAACATCCGCAGCTGGATTTCCCCCTCCCACTGCTTAATCTCAAGATAACCCCCATGTATATGGCTGATAGTATCGTACTTTGAAGATATCTTGGTGATAGAGTCAAAAGAATTATATATATATAATATATATATATATATATATATATATATATATATATATATATATATATATATATATATATATATAATATATATATATATATATATATATATATATATATATATATATATATATATATATATATATAAATATATATATATATAAATATATATATATATATATATATATATATATATATATATATATATATATATATATATATATATATATATATATATATATATATATATATATATAGAACAGTAGGGATTGAAAAACAAAGTACCTACAGATCACCATCAGAAAAATTGCTAAAACATAGAACACCACGAAGAAAATAGCATGATAAACATACCACGAAATTCTGTTTGTCCATGTCGGCCATATTTTCACACAGTATTTCTACAGCGTCCCTCTGGCACCAGTGTGACGCTGCATGAAGAGGCGTCCAGCCATCGAGATCTTGTACATTAATATCTGCACCAGCTTCTAACAATATACTGAAAGGAAAATTCATGAGTAATTAGTTACTGAAGTCAAATCTAAATACTACATTCAAATAAATGTGCAGTAATTACACAATATTCGCTACAAACTTTACAATTCTCTATTAACATCTGATACAGGTACACATTCCACTTCAAATACTGTACATCATTTGTCCAGGTTTTGTGCTTAAGCAAATTATGTACTGGAAAACATGCCCAGAAAACAAGATGGCCAAAACATGAAGTTTTATAAGATAAAGATCACAAAATTATATCTCAAGACTCGCTAAAGAGTAAAAGTATATAAATCCGTATTTACCTCATAACTTTGATATAGCCTTTCGCAGCTGCAACGTGTAACGCTGATGCTCCTGTCTTTGGATGAGGTCTGTCGGCTAAGTAACCAGCACTCAGCCACCTCTGAGCATCATCCAACATTCTCCGTTCTTCTACATTTCTCGAGGCTATGCAGTCAATTCCTTGGAATGAATGAAATACAATTTGAGGAGTAATTTCTTAAAAGAAAAACCATAGGCCATATTCTAAAATACTGAAGTGCGACCTACTGTAAGCAAAACACCGCGCCATATATTCTCAGCACTAAAGTGTGATGTACAAAACAAAACACCAGGCCATATATTCTCAAACACTGAAGTGTGATCAGTGAAAAGTAAAACACTGGTCCACATTTTAAGACACTGAAGTGTGATCTGTTTAAAAGACACGAATGCTGTTCAAACCAATTTTGAACACTAGATCAAGTTCCCAAAACTTAGAAGACAATGAAACAATACTGAAAAGCCAGTAAAAGGAAGGAAATTAAAACCTAGACACTACAATAGTTTCTATTAACAAACTGCAGGGGCTTTGAAGAGCATATAAAATTATATTAAAAAACTTTAAAACATTTGTTTAGTACATAAAAATAAAATTTAAGATGCTACTGAGATTGCTATACATTGTGCAAAATTCATCAGGTCTACAATGAAACCGAGTTACTGACACAATCTGCTAGCAAAACAGGGTTTTCAAGAGCAGAGAAAATTATATTATGAAACCGTCAACATTGATTCTGGTGTATAGAAAATATATAATTTAGCAAGATGTTATCAAAATCATTACACAAAGAGCAAGATATACCCAGTACCTCGTGTGCAAGTTACTTACCTCTACTATCTATTTCTCTTTGTAATAAACTCTCCATTTCATCTGAATCGGCTATGTCGATGGCTAAATCGCCATCATTATTGACAAGGGAGAGATCAGCATCCCTGTCTATTAGGAACCTGCCAAGAAATAAGTACAATTTTATAATATATAAAATTTATATGATTTACATTTATTTTTCATATGCATATTGCCTTACAGTATTTATATTTCACTGAACTCGCAGTAATTAAACAGTTCATACCTGTAAAAATACCAGTTAGTATATACTGTACTGTATTGTATATTCCCTAGGGGAGGCAAAAACACCTCGTCCATAATCCCTTGCATGTCACATAAGTCATCTAAATGGGGTGAAGCGAGGGGACTGGAAATCCCTCATTTGTATTTTCATGCCACAAAAAGTGTATTGCTCTGACTTTGCCACCCCCCCCCCTCTTATATGGGGAATTAAAGTACCTCAGAGTTCATCCTCTGTAATTTAGCAGTTTTTTCTTGATATCTCCTGGTGTGGGGAACATGAATACTGCCTCCATGTTTCCAGCATGTCGTAAAGTCGACGAATGAGGCAGAATGAGGGGTCTAGGAATCCACCCTTTCATATTTTTTCCCACAGAGCCAAACAAGAAGGCATACAAGGGGATTCTGTCAGGAAATCAACCAGAACTAAAATAATTGGGCTGTAGATGGGTGGGTATTTTGATTTAACCACCATCCCAATGAGGGGGAATCAGGCCTCTGTATGCAATGCCTTGATAAATACAGATATAGATTTGCAATCAAACAAATATTTAATCATACATAGGTGTACAAATACAGTAATTACTGTATATACTAGACATAACGCATGGTATTATAGTTTTTATTTTCAATTTACATGAGAGCTATGGATAAGGCATTTTGGTCCTTACTGAAGTTTGAGCTGCTGAAGATACTGTTCCACCATTACTCCCAAGCATAGCAAATGCCTCACAGAGCATGTTACGGTAATAAGAGGCTTCAAAACGAGGGACACCACTAATCTCTCTCTCTTATTCCCAAGAAGCTCTAGTGATGGGAATATGTACAAGCCACCTTTGGAAAGCTATATCTAGGGTATCCTAGGTGGAAGTGAGAACGACTTTTTCCGTATATCCCATAGGGGCTCTGGAGGGTAGAATCTGTACCTAATTTGAGGTACAGATCTTGGAATCTCTGTAGCAGACGCTAAGACCAATACATTATGCCTATTATAATAATAATAATTACAATTATAATTATTATTATTATTAGTAATCATATGTAGACAACTTCATATGCATGGTACTTCACCAGAGTTGACATCGTTGTATTTTGATGATGTTTCGGATTTGGTAAAGAAAATGAACCACAGGGTGCTTTGGGGTAAGTCATATTTTCAAGTCAATTTAACCCAACCCAACCAAAGCTAACCATCTACGGGGTTATTTAACTTTACATGGGATTCTGGGGGTTACTGATCTTTACAAAACCCTAAGCTAACCATTTATAGGGCTATTAAACCTTACATTGGGTTCTGGGGTTAACTCATCTTTAAAAGAACCTAACAATTTATGAGGTTATTTAACGCTATGGGGTTTGGAGGTTGCTCATCTTTATAAGATCTGCAGTTTCCTACCATTCTTATGATTCTCTATAAGCCTCAAAACGTCTATTTAATACTCACTTTGCTATACTGTTAAAACCACAAGAGGCTGTGGCGTGGAGGGGCGTCCATCCCTCCATATCCCCCCTATTAACGTCCGCTCCTTGATTCACGAGGAACTCCACCATGTCTAGGTTGTCATCTATACACGCCTGAAAAATAATAAAATAAGTTGAAAAACGAAGATAATACATCATTTGTGGCCACTATAGCCGAGAGGTAGAGATTTAAGATTTGACAGGTCATGGCTTCGAGGCCCACCAAGGTCTGATTTTGGAAAGGACATTCACTTAGAGTAACGGGTGCACTTGTATATAGGGTAGATAGATACAGGAGGCACCGTCAGAGCCCTTAATACAATAGGGTGTCTGTGACTCAAAACCAATAAAATAACAAAAAGATAGAAGTCATATGAAGTTAATAATTAACATTTTTCTGTCTATGGATCGTCACACATATGCAATTGTTGTCTTTGCTGTTTTACGTGTCACTATTAACCACTATTCGAATGGCAATGGACACAGGCAGGTTAGAGCTGGGGAATTAAGACTGGATACCCTCCTTAAGGCCCGGTTGTGGTCTCGAACACGGGTTTGTCACTTTACGAGTTGAGTGCACATATGAGAGTAATGTCAGATCTTAAATATTTATAAACATATTAAATTTCACTATTATAAAGATAAATGATTGATTACTGGGAAGGATATTTATATCACGGTTATGAAACTTTTGCAAGCATGAGAGTAAAATAATATAAAATAACAAGCCACATGGATTAAGATATAATATATAGCTAGTGAATTTCTCACTATTAAATGCAACTCGTACCCCCACACCTGATGGATGGGTGTGGGAGTTGCCTTGACATAAAGCAAATTCTCAATATTAAATACTGTATATCTAATACCCCCCACCCCTAATGGATGGGTGTGGGCGGTGCCATGAAATGAAGCTAATTCTCAATATTAAATACTGTATATCTAACACCCCTCACACCTGATGGATGCGTGTGGGGGTTGCCATGACATGAAGGAGGTGGAGGTAAACCAGCTGCAGCTGTTGGGCCTCACATGAAAAGACCCTAGCCCACTTGCCCTTTGGGTTACCCAAGAAGGATGATATGGCAGTCCTCTAACCCCAAGGAGCTTAGAGGAGTTATCGAAGTATATCAGCTTCTAGTATATGTGCGTGCTTTGATTCTGCCACCCCCTTACATGGGAGACTGCGGTCATATATGTATGTATGTATCTATATATGTATGTATCTATATATGTATGTATGTATGTACGTATGTACGCATGCATTCATATATAAATATATGTATGTGTGTTTGTATGCATGTACGTAAGAATGCACGAATGTATAAATGTATGAATGCAATACCCCCAAGTAAACAACACTAATGCGATAATGAATACAAATATAACAATAAATTGGAATTTTATTCATCGTACAAAAAAAAGATACTTTCTAAGTGGACAGAAATGGACTCAAAACTGCTAAACTAAGACGGGGCAGGAAATGACGACGGCCTGTCTATGTCTGTCTATCAGAGGAGAGCAGCACCCTCCTACCCTCACAGACTTTGTGTCTATGTGGCTTGGTATAAATGTTATTTGCTAGATAACCGAATAAAAATTATATCATTTAAGAATAACTCCTTATCTACGGGGTATGAAAGAGGAAAACAGAAAAGAAGAAATGATGATGAGAATAAGGAGAAAAAAAAGCAAAGAAAAGTAGATAGAACATAATGAATTTGAAGAACCCTCCAACCCATTTCTCAACTTTCCTGTGGGAGGGAGGAAGCTTCAGGAGGGAGCAAGAGGGGCCTACTTGACTTCTTTAAGGGGGTGGGTGATTTACGCAGGTGCTGCTGCTGCTGCTGATTCGCCTTTTCACTCTAAGACCCCCCCCGCCCCCCACTTCAAAGGGTAGCCACTTCTTCCACCTTTCAAAACCATTTTTATTATTCTTTGAGGGAGTATCATTTACGGATTTAATTAATATGCAGTGTGTGTGTGTGTGAGAGAGAGAGTGAGTGAGTGAGTGAGTGAGAGAGTGAGGGAAGGAAGGAATGTGTGTGTGTGTGTGTGTGTGTGTGTGTGTGTGTGTGTGTGTGTGTGTGTGTGTGTGAAGGATGGAGGGAGGGAAGGTGTGTGTGTGTGTGTGGTGTGTGTGTGTGTGTGTGTGTGTGTGTGTGTGTGTGTGTGTGTGTGTGTGTGTGTGAGCAAGGGAGGGAGGGACGGAGTGTGTGCGAACGAGTGTATACATATATATATATATATATATATATATATATATATATATATATATATATATATATATATATATATATATATATATATTTATATATATATATATATATATATATATATATATATATATATATATATATATATATATATACATACATATATATATATATATATATATATATATATATATATATATATATATATATATATATACATATATATATAACTATTATTCTAAACCAGCCACTCTTAGGTAGTTCCAGAGGATAAAGAGCTTCAAAGAACTGCCATGGAGTTACGAGTTCAATTCTCTAACGTGGTTTGAACAGGTTTTCTTCACTAGCTTTGTACGAGACTAAGTCCACTCTTGGCCTTTTTGTCGCTTTTGTGTAATAACTGATCTTGATTCGATTGGGGGTGGGCACAGACAGGTTGCATCTGGGGAAATAAGACTGAATGCTCTTCCTAACGACTCACTTTGAGAAATAAGGCTGAATGCTCTTCCTAACGACTCACTGTGAGCTCGAGCCCGGCTTGTCATCAGTCATGTACTGTAACCAAAGCACCAATGCACTACTCGTACCTCGGTATTCGTACACACACTATATACATGAGCCATTTTTCCCCTTTTTCCCATTTTTCCTTTTGTGTAATAACTGATCTTGATTCGATTGGGGGTGGGCACAGACAGGTTGCATCTGGGGAAATAAGGCTGAATGCTCTTCCTAACGACTCACTTTGAGAAATAAGGCTGAATGCTCTTCCTAACGACTCACTGTGAGCTCGAGCCCGGCTTGTCATCAGTCATGTACTGTAACCAAAGCACCAATGCACTACTCGTACCTCGGTATTCGTACACACACTATATACATGAGCCATTTTTCCCCTATGGGGAGTGGCTGAGTCAAGGCAAAATACTCTTGACTCTTTGGGAAGAGAAAATACAAAGGAAAGGATACCCAATTCCCTCGCTCCACCCCTCTTAGTCGACTCTTACGACATGCAGGGGAACACGGAGGAAATATTCTACCCCCCCTCCCTCGGGGGACGGAAAATTAAATAAGACTTTATATCAATGGGTATCACATCCTAAGTTTGCTAAGTAACGTTGCTCGTGAATACCCGTCTCCTGGCCGGACTACATTCTTACATACCAGAAGGCTATTTTTAAATGTAGGTAGGCCTAACTGTATGTTAAACTAAAATTTTCTACTTAAATATAAAACAAAAAGCAAAACATGAAATACACATAATCTCGCTTTTTTCCACCAATGGCCCCAGGGAGGTTATCGCATACATATATATATATAATGTGTGTGTGTGTGTGTTAGAGAGAGAGAGAGAGAGAGAGAGAGAGAGAGAGAGAGAGAGAGAGAGAGAGAGAGTACGGACTTTCTAGCCTGCGCTCGAACAGATAATGGTAAATGTTGAAAACAAATGAGATTTACATAATTCTAATACAAGATAGGGATAAGGATAAAATATATACTGAGTTACACAATTAAACAGACATACTGAAACCGAGATGTGAAGGCTGGATGCCCTTCCTATCGCCCCGCAGCGGGTCCCCATAATAAATAAAGATATGAAATATATAAAAGGTAATCGATATAAAAAATAATTAAATATGATCACAAGTATATAATATAAGAACAAACAGTTTTTAAGAGAGTGTTATATCTGCACAAAGACAGAGGTAAAATGAAGGCGGGGCCTTAAAACACAACACAACCTTCAGATCTATTAATGACCCCAGGGGGGAGTGCATACGAGAGGGGATGGAGACTTACTGAGGGTGACAAAAATAGCTACTGAGGAAGCTAAAACCTTATAATTACACTAATATACGAGAGAGGAGAGAGAGAGAGAGAGAGAGAGAGAGAGAGAGAGAGAGAGAGAGAGAGAGAGAGAAAACAGATGATGATATAAAAAAAAGAGGGGTGGGGTTTGGTCTACCCACGTGCGAGAGGGGAAGACAAGTCAGGTGCTCTTAAGCTGAGGGAGGGCGGGAGAGAAAGGACACAGGAAGAAGTATAGAAAAAGGGGCGTAAGAGAAGCGGATACGCAAATAAACCAGTTGAGGAGATTTAGAACCTAACCCGAAGAATTGGCTAGTCTTTGGCTAGAAGTCTGTGTACAGAGTTGGTAATAATAATAATAATAATAATAATAATAATAATAATAATAATAAATTAGAAATAAGCATCGAAAAGGATAGATGAGAGGCTATCATCATTATTATTATTATTATTAGTAGTAGTAGTAGTAGTAGTAGTAGTAGTAGTGGTGGTGGTAGTAATAGTAGTAGCAGAAGCAGCAGCAGCAGCATAATCATGGATGTTATATTACAGTAAATACTCATACAAAGAGAAGCCCAAACTGAATTAAAAAAAAAAAAATTGCAGTAATCTACAGGACTAAAACTATAGGGCATATAAGATTAAAGGACTTATGTATGGAGCTGAAATTAAAATCTGATTATGTTAGATATAAATTATTTTGCGGCAAAAATTACAAATATGAAAAAATTACGGAACTTCAAGAATAAAGGGAGATAGTTAATAAAAAAAAAAATCCAGGTGCCTATGAACAGCCAAAACTCGAGAACTAGTATTGACTGAACTACACCCTAATTATCTAATCTAACCTAAGATGGCCCAAAGCAATTAACCAACCTCAACCAACCTACCTAACCTAATCCTCTCTAACTTTACCTAAATTACTCGAACTTTACCTAGGTTTACCTAACCCATTCCAACAAATATACCTAAATCTAACCCAACCCATTTTACCAAACTTGACACAACCTTTTAACCAAAACCTAACCCAAACTAACTTTACCTAACCTAACCCAACCTTGTCAAATCAACCTAATGTCACAAGATTATCAAAATTCCCTTAAACATAAACATCCATTCAGAATCTTCAAAACTATCATAAAAATAAGTTTCAAGGGTCACCAACAGTCCCTACTCGAGTTGAGGTGGACACTTGACATACAGGAGCTGGAGGACTGATGATGAATGCCCTTCCTAACGCCCCGTGGTGGGACTGAACTCGTGTGAGTCGTTACCTGACTTGCACTCTCTACCATTGCACTACCGCGGCCCTTCAAAATATCATTAATTAAATGTAAACTCAATATAAATTAAATTAGCAAATGAACATAAGTAAACAAATAGATATCATCGTGTATTTATCAACAAGATACGACTGTCGGGCCAAATGGCAGAAGATCCTTGCCGAATTTTCCCGTGGGTGGACCAAGCTGTGTGGTAGTAGAGTGGTAGTAGTGGGGGACCTTTATCTCGGAGGAGCTACGAAGAGTAGTTGGGGTGTACTGGTATTGGATTCGAGTGAATGTGTGTGTGCTTTGACTCGGACATTAAATTTACAAGAGTGAATTAGACCTCTATATTTGTATGTACGTATGTATGTATTTCCTTATAACCCTATTATTCATGGCAAGTCCAAGGAGGCGACTACATGAGATAGGGGAACGAGGGACTGAAAATCCCCGCTTCCTCGCTTTGTATTATAGCCAGGATATAGCTTACGAAAGAGGCAGTATTAATGGGATGCTTACTGTACAGTTGTGGCCACCCTGAGTTGGCCACCATGAGTCATCAAGAATGTCTTGTTTAAAAAACACACAAATAACGCGATATAAACACGTATGGAAAACCTGTTTAATATATTATTTAACGCATCGCTCGCCCTTCTTATATTTCTCCCTATAGCTTACTACAAGATTCAAGACTGATCTCTCTCTCTCTCTCTCTCCTGGAATTCCCAGAAAAACGTAAACTATCAACATTCACCTTTCTCACCGTATCTTTCACTAATCCTCTCTCCTCTCTCTCTCTCTCTCTCTCTCTCCTCTCTCTCTCTCCTCTCTCTCTTTCACGCCACGCGAACATAGAGAACATGATCCTCACGATTACGTGACTTCTTAGATACTCCCCTTATGCAACGTCACGCACAAGGCCCCTACAACACTGCTTTAAAAAAAAACCTACAACGCCACTTAAAAAAAAAACCTACAACGCCACTTAAAAAAAACTACAACGCCACTTAAAAAAACCTACAACGCCACTTAAAAAAAAACTTACAACGCCACTTTAAAAAAAACTACAACGCCACTTAAAAAAAAACTTACAACGCCACTTAAAAAACCTACAACACCACTTAAAAAAAACCTACAACGCCACTTTAAAAAAAAAAGTCTTTAATACCACTTAACAATGTATGCGCAATAAAATAATAACGAAGATTCTAAAAGGAAAATGAACAAAAAAGTCACTGTTGCTTATTAATCCTTTTGCATTATTAAAAGAGGATAATGTCACTTATCCAGAGTGTAGAATCACTATCAATACGATGATATACAAGCAGGAGGAAAAGCTTCCAATAAATGTGTTTTTTCAAGAGCTGTAGAGCTTAGTTGGAGACTTAAAATAAAATGGGGAATGAGAGAGAGAGAGAGAGAGAGAGAGAGAGAGAGAGAGAGAGAGAGAGAGAGAGAGGAGAGAGAGAGAGAGAGAGAGAGAGAGAGAGAGAGAGAGAGAGAGAGAGAACGCACTCGTGTGCGTGTGTGGAGATAGATAGATAGACAGATTGAGTTGAACGCGCGTGTGTGCGTGAGTTTGTGTAAACAAAATAATTTTGGTAATGCACCCGTCATTGAAAGCTACGTGGCATGTAGCCATTACTCAAGCAGACTTATAACAAACACGAATTTTCTAATTTATTTCATTCATTGAATAATGCACAAACAGTGACCTACATAACAGAGTAAATTACACTAAGTACATCTGTGTACAGAAGCCATGTATTTTTTCTTTTTATATCAAAGGTGATAATCATCGTACCTAGATGACTGGGAACTACAAAATAAAAAAAACGTTCATTCATAATGAAACATATACATGCAGGCATACATTACAAAAATGCATATACATACAAAAAGCCTGTAAAAACCCATACATACAAACATGAATATATATACTAAATCAAAAGTAAATATATTCCATATTTACATCGGGTTTTTTTCGGTTTTACGTCAAGGACTCCATTTTCTACCAAGGGCTAGAACGGTTGTATTCTTGCGAAGAATGTAATCGTTACCCTGAGCGCATGCCCTTGTTAACCTCAGACTATGGCGGGGCGGAACCCTCGTCCTGACGAGTCGCGGACGCTACCGCTTGAGCCACGGTGACTACATATATACATCGGTTATTAATAGAAAATATTTTAAAAAATACAATAAAGATGATAATATTGCCGAATTGCAAACAACGAAATAAACAAATAAATTAGTAAATAATATAAAGAAAATATTATGAATATGAAAATTAGAGAAAATAAAACAATGAAATCAATAACATTAATACTGACAACAATAACAATAGTAATTATAAACACAATTAATATTCATTTCCAATGGGTATTAGTACTAAAAATTAAAAATGTTATGAAGATTAAAATAAAAACAATTAGCTCAAGCTTAGAAAAGGGAAAATATTCATCATAAACCCAATTATTAACACGGATTATTAGTTCTAAAGCTTGAATGAATTAAAGATATAATTACGAAAGTATTACAAAACAGAAACCAAAGAATTTTT
>JAXCGZ010006063.1:67500-73011 GCA_037179515.1 Halocaridina rubra
TAAACCGCCCTTTAGTTTCCCAGTTGTGTGCTCTACCACTGAGCTACAACAGCCCCCAATTATAATGGTACAAACACCGGTGAATAAAACCCAACGAAAGCATAATACAAAAATAATTAGAAGAAAAAAACATAAAAACAAACGTCAGGAATATAAAACAAAGATAGAATAACAATAGTAATATTACACGTGAGAACAAAAAAAAATGATTAATATGCATTATTATTATTATTATTATTATTATTATTATTATTATTATTATTATCATTATCATCACTTTATTTTCGGCAATTTTTCATAATCTTGGTACATTAGTTCTTAACTCTGTTTATCTTATTTATTTGTGTACTTGTTTACAACTAAAATATTCCTAAATTATCTTTTATTCGTATATATTACACTTCTGCATTAAGGGGGGGAGACGTGGCAACCCTCTATCCCCAAGGAACTGAGAGGAGTAGTTGAGGTGTGTATGTGGATCGTGGTGAATGCGCGTTTCTTGGCTCGGCCACCCCCTTACAAGGAGGGATGAGGCTTATGTCTATGTATGTATTAATAACCAGTGTAAATTAGAAATAAACATTTTATATAAAATTTCTAATACTTCATTCCAAAATATAAAATCAGCCGAGAGAATTCCATCTATATTTGAGACTCAGTATTTTCTTTAACAAAATACTGTCGCACAATCTATGATCAGTGTAATGGAATTAAACGAAATACTGATAATATCGAAGCCAAACTAACCCAGAGTAAAGTAAAAATCAAATTCATATTATTCAATTTAAAAATTTATAAAACCCATTTCCAGGACTAGCAATCAACTGAGACGCCTCCAATTTCTTTAAGATTTCCAATATATATATATGTGTGTGTGTGTGTGTGTGTGTGTGTGTGTGTGTGTGTGTGTGTGTGTGTGTGTGTGTGTGTGTGTGTGTGTGTGTGTGTGTGTGTGTGTGTGTGTGTGTGTGTGTGTATTTCTTTTACTAGATCCTTATGACCACCTGACAAAAAGTCGACGATCATTAGGGTCGAATCATATGATAATATGAAGTCATATCCATATCATTCAGACTATCAGTATGTTCAGTAATGTGTCATAACCATATTAATGAAATCATCTATCTATATACGTGAGCCATTTTTCCCTTTATAAGGAAAGTGGCTGAGTCAAGGCAAACTACTCTGACTCTTGGGAAGAGAAACTACAGAGGAGGTGATTCTCAGTCCCCTCGTTCCACCCCATTTAGTCTACTCTAACGACATGCAGGGGAACACGGAGGAAGTATTATAGGCCCCCTCTCTCGGGGGAAATAATAGTAGTAATAATAATAATAATAATAATAATAATAATAATAATAATAATAATAATATATTATTATTATTATTATATTTATGTAGTTAAGTCCTTCATGTACACTGGCGATCAGTACATATAAACAAACAAACAAACAAACATTTATTTCCATTTTAGTACAATGGTTCGAATCAAATGAATAATTGATGAAATCATAAACAATCCTTCTAAGTTGCAAAAGACAATGAAAAAGAAACCCAGAGATGCTTTTATGTCAATATCTAGGTGTCGATGTTGTCTTTAACAAAGCTACATTTCACATGAAAAGTTTCTTAAAAGGTTGGCAGAATGCCACTACAAGAATGGCACAGGTTTAAAAACACCCGCATATGCAGGGTTCGCATATTAAATGCCATTTTATATGCAGAATAAAATTATACTAACATAAAATGACCCACACACACACAGATACAAAGAGAGGATATATATATATATATATATATATATATATATATATATATATATATATATATATATATATACACACACACACACACAAGTATGTATGTACGTGTGTGTGTGCTTTACACGCTAAACTCAACGATCAAATATGAAATCAAAATATGTACAATCTCAGTCAGAAAATGCTTAAAATAATTAATAACTGAAGATATGAAAGCCAATACAATCATCCTGTACTAATTCTGAATATATTCAACATGTGAATATATATATATATATATACACACACACACAAGATATGAAAGCCAATACAATCATCCTGTACTAATTCTGAATATATTCAACATGTGTATACACACACCTCCTTACTCTCAATGATCGAGCACATGACACACAGCGACAGGGAGAAGACAATATGAGGAAGTAACGCCATCTACTGACAAAAAAGTACATTATCTTTTTGCATGCTGATGAACTAGCTAACCTCCCCCCTCTTCGTCTCCACCTCTCTGATATCACCCACCCTAAGATTCATTACCATCAATTATTTTACTTCAGGTGCTAAAGTACATGACTGATCGTGTGTAAATGTATGTATGTATGCATGTATGTATGTATGTAACAACGCAAAACAACCAAGGAAGCATACATACATACAAATATGCATGCATGCATGCTCGTATGTATGTACGTATACCTACTTTCTTGCTAAGGGGTCATACCATTTCCACCGGAGTACTCCTTTACCTACGATTTGGCAGGAGCCAGTAGACGACAGACGCTACTACAGTCCCTTCCACATCCTCAACATGGCTAGGAAGACGAGCACGATATCATAGTGTTTAACCTATTATGCCAAGCACCGATAGACATATTACATATATTCTATTAAATTCTCTTAAATTGGTTTTGGATAAGATGTCTTTACCAGGCTTAAGTCAGAGGTGTGACCACCGTAATGGAATACAAATGGCGGACTATATATTCCACTGCTTAAAAAAAAAAATCAAAGTGCTACGGACCAACGTATACATTAAAAAAAGAAATGAGTCTCAAACCGGAAATGAATAGCATCCTGTCACTGATACAATTCTCTCTCTCTCTCTCTCCTCTCTCTCTCTCTCTCTCTCTCTCTCTCTCTCTCTCTCTCTCTCTCTATCTATCTATCTCTCTCTCTGTGTGTCCAGAGAACCAGTGAAACAAGCTTACAGATATATGCCAAGCAAAACCTATTTATAAACTCAAAAAATTACAAATATCTCTAGAGCTCAACTAGCGAAAGTGTTGCATATAGAATCTCTATTGCCAGAACCACTTTGGTCATAAGCAAGAGAGGCTAATGGCGTCCCAAGAGCTACAAAGTCTTGTCAGGTGAGAAGATTCGTTGAATTCACTATTAGTTATGGTGAGGTCAACTGTGAAGGACAATCTATTGACCTTTGATTAGGTCGATAATGCCCGTTATGCAAGATGGGAACACACACACATGCACGCGCGCACACAGAGTAAATATAATCATTAAATGGAAATTTAGTTACTAGACAGTAAAGAGACACACACACACACACACACACACACACACACACACACACACACACACACACACACACACACACAAACACACACACAGAGAACGGGTAATATGTTTTGCTATTCTACTAATTCCACTGTACTCCCTAACTCTCCTAAGTAAATGCCGGTTAGCAGAGCTATACACTGATTCAATGAGCTGTGGTATGTGCTATTGGTGGCACAGAGCGTTAAATGCATGGGGTCTATGATGGTACAGTGTCTTCTGGGGTTCAGGCTTTGATAAGGGCAAGCGTAATCATTCCGAACTTTTAAAGGGAAAAAAATACAGAAAACTAAATTCCAACCTCAATTCTCACCACCTGAGAGACGGCAAAGTAGGGTCAACATTTAAGACAATTATTATTATTTAAGTTCTAACCTCGTTAAACCCCTCTAAATAACCTCATTAACACCCCCCGCGCCTCCTCCACCCACCCAAAATAACACTTATCCTTGACCTAATTACGAAATCATGAAATCATCATTTCCAACACAGCTGACATACAAAAGTGGTGACCTTCCAGGCGAGAGCGCTCTCTCGCTAACCCGGTGGCACACCCTCCTCCCACCAACCCACCCACAACACTGACTGCATTCAGTCCCTATCACCTCGTATTAACTACAGGCAACTCAATATCCCCAATTTTTTCATTTCCATTAAAAAAAAAATCCCGCTTTCATATTGTCTTTATTAATTTTTTCCTTAATATTTTCCTTAGAAATATTTTCATAATCTAATATTATTTCCTCACCTCCGTTACTACAAACCTCTCTCCATCCCTTCTGACTCTTCTCTCGTCTTGCAACATCTACCACCCCCTGAATCCAGAATCCCTGATGAGGCAGGGACGGGGGGAGGAGGTGAACCTTCATTAACCTCTCCCCTGTGTATGTGTGCGCGTGTGTATGCATATATATATATATATATATATATATATATATATATATATATATATATATATATATATATATATATATATATATATATATATATGTGTGTGTGTGTGTGTGTGTGTGTGAGTGTGTATGCATATATGTGTGTGCATGTGTAAGCATATATGCATGTATGCATGTATGTGTACAAGAAAAAATAACCTATTCACACTTCTGAATAAAATCATTTTTACAAAATATGATCAACTGGAGAAAACGCAATCCAGGTTATTACTAGATACGCTTTCTCGAATTTTAGTAACCTAGTTAAACCTAACCTAACCTAACCTCCCTTACCTTGATATTATAGCAAGTCACATCCTCCATTTCTAGCACCCAACACGTAAATGCTTACAATATTACGCGTATACATATCATTGGCTGATGATAGTCTCATGGTACGTTTTCTTCAGTTGATCCCAAAGCATATTGAATTCTATAATGACACTGCACATTTATATTGAAAAGATATAAAAATCAAGATGTTTCATATTGAAATCATTAAACATTTACTATATTCATGTGAAGCATATCGCACGGAATAAGTTCAAGAATAAGGGAGCAATAGTTATTTTATACTACTACTACTACTACTACTACTACTACTACTATAACTTCTACTACTACTACCACTCATAATAATAATAATAATAATAATAATAATAATAATAATAATAATAATAATAATAATAATTAATGTAGTCACCGTGGCTCAAACGTTAGCGTCCGCGACTCTGACGCGTCAGGTCGAGGGTTCGCGCCCCGTCACGGTCTGAGGGTTAGCAAGGGCATGCACTCAGGGTAACGATTACATCTGCCAACACAAGTCCTTCGCAAGACGGCAACCGTCCTAGCCCTTGGGTGAAAAGGGAGTCCGTGACGTAAAACCGGAACAAAATAATAATAATAATAATAATAATAATAATAATAATAATAATAATAATAATAAATACAATACAAGCATATTTACATGGAAATTTTCCCACAGTAATCACTAGCAGACAAGGGAAAACGCAAAATGTTAAATTGAGGAAAATAAACGCAAACTTTCCCAATGAAGATTATTACTCACTCACTCTCTCTCTCTCTCATCTCTCTCTCTCCTCTCTCTCTCTCTCTCTCTCTCTCTCTCTCTCTCTCTCTCTCTCTCTCCTCCTCTCTCTCTCTCTCTCTCTCTCTCTCTCTCTCTCTCTCCCTCTCCTCTCTCTCTCTCTCTCTCTATCTATCTATCTATCTATCCATTTATC
>JAXCGZ010006064.1:0-52500 GCA_037179515.1 Halocaridina rubra
GTGCCGGTTGGCTCAATCAATATAAACATTAGAAACCAAATAGGTAGAAGTACAATGAAAACAAAAGAGGTGCGATAAAGGGAATAACCTTATTATCAATAAAGGATTAGATCACTTATATCATAACATTCCTTTCCCCTAGAATTTGCAATACATCACATATAAAAAATAAGTCATCAACTTCTTAAAACAAGGCACACATGAAAATTCTATATAAGGAGTTCAAAACACTATTTACAAATTAAGACGATCAGGGGGCTTGATATTTCTCTGAGACCTTCTCACTACTGGAGTCTGTATAGGTAACTCATCACATGCACTATTACTTACATCTCTTGAAGGTACATTAATAACATCTCTTGAAAGTACACCATTTGTTTCTATAATATTAGAATTGGTTGTTAATTCACTAGGAACACTTGTTACAACAGGATTATCAGCTTCAATTTCACTTACAACAGGATTATCATAATCATTATTCAACATTTCATTATTAGACTGATTGAAATCTCCAAAATATCTATGCATCAATTGATCAGAATGTCTTTTCCATATCATATTCCCTGAACAATGTACTTGCACTCTATAATTTCTTAAACCCAATACTTCTACAATTCTACCTTCCACCCATAGTGGACCTTTACCATAGTTACGTGCAAACACAGCATCATCAACTTTGTACATGTTTTCTTCATTTGAAAAACTATCATTACATTCTTTACTTTCTTTCAGCTTTACATCTACAGTACCTCTGAAATTTCTATTAAACATAATCTCTGCAGGAGCTTTTCCTGTAGCAGAATGTACAGTTCTTCTATAGTTATAAAGAAAACGACAAACTCTAGTAGTATAATCTCCCTCTTTAAATTTCCTTAAACCCTCCTTAAATGTCCTTACAGCTCTTTCTGCAAGACCATTAGAGGCTGGATGATAAGGGGCAGGACAAACATGTTTTATACCATTCTTTTGCAAAAACACCTTAATTTCCTGTGATACAAAATTAGGAGCATTATCTGACACTATCATGTCTGGCAAGCCAAAATTAGAAAATACTTTCCTTAGGTGATTTATAGTGACACCAGATGTTGCAGAACTAGAGAACTGTATATCTAAGAACTTACTATAAGAATCAATGACAATTAGAAAATATTTACCATCAATAGGACCTGCATAGTCCATATGGACCCTAGACCATGGTTTTCCCGTATTAGGCCATGACAAAGTATTAGCTGGTGGTTGTTTATAATTCTTAAAACAAATATTACAATTCTTTGTCATCTCTGCAAGGTCTTGGTCAATCTTTGGCCACCAAACCCATTTCCTAGCCTCTGCTTTCATGGCATTTATTCCATTATGACCATTATGTAAATGAGTCAATATCTTACACCTCAACTCTACAGGTATTACAATACGATTCCTGTATAACACTACATCATTATGAAGAGACAATTCATCTTTAACATTACCATATTCCATGAGTAACAAATTATTTTCTTTAGACCAACCAAATCTTAGACAATTAATTAACTGAGACATCACTTTATCTTTCTTATTATATTGTCTAATTACCTTATAAGAAATTTCATCAAAATCAAGCAATTCCACTAATCTTACATACTCAGCAGGAATCCCAGACTGAATTTCATCTTCCACTGGAAGACGGCTAAGTGCATCGGCAATAACATTTTCCTTTCCAGGTTTATGCACTAGATCAAAGTCATATTGAGAAAGTAACAAAGCCCATCTTTGTATCCTAGAATTGGCATTCTGAGGAATTGGCTTATCTTTACCAAACAATCCTAAAAGTGGTTTATGGTCCGTTCTGGCCATAAATTTTCTACCCAAAAGAAAATATCTAAATCTTTTGACAGCGAAAATCAAAGACAATCCTTCTTTATCCAACTGTGAATATTTCATCTCAGCACTACTCAATTTCTTACTTGCAAAATAAATAGGTCTTTCTACTCCATTGACCTTTTGCAATAACACACATCCTACACCAACAGGTGAAGCATCAACTTCTACAATCAAGGGATATGACCCATCAAAATTTACTAAAACTTTAGAGTCTACAAAATCTTGTTTAAGACATTTAAATGCATTCTGTTCAATCTTTGTCCATTCAAACTTGGCACCTTTTTTCAGTAAATCATACAATGGAGCTGATTTAGTTGAAAAATTCTTAATAAATCTACAGTAAAATGTAATCATTCCTAAAAATGAGTGGACCTCTGCTACTGAGGTAGGACAAGGAGCATCCAAAATTGCTTTAACCTTCTTTGGGGATGGTTTTATTCCTTCACTTGATATACAGTAACCTAAATATTCAATACATTCCATATTTAAAACTGTTTTACTCTTATTTATCTGTACATTATGAGATTGCAACACATTTAAAACTTTCTTGAGTCTCTCATCATGCTCATCTTTAGTTTCACCACTGACAACTATATCATCCATATATGCAGCAACACCATCAATATTACATAAGATCTGTGAAATAAATCTTTGAAAAATACCAGGAGAAGAGGACAAGCCAAAGGGCAACCTCTTGTATTTATACATTCCTTTGTGTGTATTAATAACTAAAAACTCTTGACTTTGTTCTTCAACAGGTATTTGCAAATATGCATTCTTCAAATCAATCTTAGAAAAAATTTTGCCTTTGCCAACACTGCACAAAAGTTCATCAATCTTAGGCAAGGGGTATTTATCACATTGTATTTGCTTATTCAAATGCTTAAAATCTGCACATATGCGAATTTCTTTCTTATTCTCTTTTAACACAGGTACAATAGGCGCAGCCCATTCACTATGAGATACAGATTCTATAATATTTTCACTTACAAGTTTATCAATGGCCTCTTCAACCATCTCTTTATGGTAAAATGGAACAGTACGTGCTTTTACAAACTTTGGAATAGCATCACTCTTTATATGAATTTTAGCTACAATGCTAGAAATAGGTTTGCTTACATTAACATTATAATCTTCAAACACTTGTTCAACACTTACATTATGAACATTGTTAACCTTGGTACTTCCATCTAATCCTGCTAAATAAATACCAACTTGTTTCATTAGATTTTTACCACATAAATTTGTATTCTTTGAACCAACAACATAAAAGACTTGTGATACATTATATCCATTATACACAACAGGAGCAACCACTTTTCCCAAAACCTTTATTTTAAAATCATCATAAGCCTGTAAGGGTTTCTTACATTGTTCAACTTTCAAATTCAACTTCTCAACCCAATCTTTATTCAAAGTTGAAACAGTAGCACCACTATCAACCTCAAAAGGAACTTGGATCTTATTAACAGAAAAATAAAATTGTTCAGCATGAACAGCATAGATTTTATCTCTGACAGTTAACACTTTATCATCCTCATCATCATTATCACTTAATGATACATCTTGATCATTCACAATCTTTACAGTTTTCCTACTATTAAACTTAGGTTTACTCCTAAAATCTCTCTTGCTTGGTCTATTTGAACCTTTAGCTGTACTATAACCACTCTCTTTTGGCTTCTTTACAAACCTTCTGTAAATGACCCTTTTTATGACAATTATAACATGATAAATGCTTAAATCTACAATAAAAGCTGTCATGAGAGGAACCACAATGTTGACAAGATAAACCTACATATTTTCTTCTTACAACCTGAACCTGTGACTGAACCTCATCTTTCTCACTTACAAATGCTTTTTCCATGTTCAAAATTCTCTCCAAAATAGCCTGAGAGGTCATTGCTTGGAGATCTATGTTGAGAGCCACTATATTTGAAAAATAAACTTCAGCATCTACAGCCATAAATAACTGATCTCTTACTCTACCATCAAATTGGTTGCCAAAATTACAATGCTTTGCTAGAGCCTTTAAATCAGCATACAATTCTTTTACACTCTCATCCTTCCTTTTTTTCTTTGCTGGAAGGCTAGCAAACTTCTGTGATAAGAAGGCTTGACAATAAAATGACCTTTCAATAACTGAACCAAGTCTGCATAAGACTTTGTGTGGGGCAAATCAGGAGCACAAAGATTGCCTAAGACACTAAAAACATCAGTACCCAATGACACAAGCAGGAGATTTTTTTTCTCGTCAGCCTCAGTGACATTTAAATGACTAAAATGTGCCTCTAATAGGCTTAGCCATAATTCCAAGGAAATTTTCGATGGATTAAAACAATCAATTCTAATCTGATTCAACGACGACGACATTGCGGACCTATTCTGTAATATTACCAGTATCCACAAACACTTAGGCTAATGTAGCACCCAAACAACCGACAATTCGATATGCTAGGGTAGCAAAAACGTATGCTAGGCTTGAAGAAACATGCGCCCAAAACTGCAGCAACATCATACAGGGCACCTAGGCTTAAATCCAACACTAGCCTAGTCGAGGTGAATCACGCAGCATCAATCCAGGATCCAATTAGGCATAACCATGGTAGCCTAATCCTGGCGTCGGCAAACAAAACATTTGGCACCTACCAGAAATCTTGCAAGGCGAATCTATTTAAGCCAGTAATATAACCAAACTCGAGAGGTTTCCCATATCCATGAAGGGTTTACTCGTCGCCAAATGTAAAGGTTTGTATTAATAATGAGCGTATATCATGGCTTCCAGTTTATTGTTGCAAGATGTGTGCCGGTTGGCTCAATCAATATAAACATTAGAAACCAAATAGGTAGAAGTACAATGAAAACAAAAGAGGTGCGATAAAGGGAATAACCTTATTATCAATAAAGGATTAGATCACTTATATCATAACAGAGAGCATTATAATAACTGTTGTATGCAACCCACCAAGGAACCAAAATAGGCTTGAAGTTTATGAGGAAAGTCATATAGGTACTATTGAAGTCATAAACTCAGTTGTTAACATGGCATGGGAAAATATGTAGGATTTTGATTATGGGAGACTTTAATCATAAAGAGATAGATTGGATAAATCTTGACCCACACAGTGGTGAGGACTCATTCGGGGCAAGATTCCTAGATTGCGTACAAGGGAATTTCCTACACCAACATGTAATGGAACCAACAAGGGCCAGGGGTGGGGATGAGCCATCACTACTTGATCTAGTATTCACAGATAATGTGTTGGATATTGAAAAAATTGAGTATGAACCACCAATTGGAAAGAGTGACCACTGTGTGTTGTTGATGGAGTATATCATTGAAGATATTCTTCCTGAGAGTAGAGGCACTGAGGACATGAGGAGGAACTATCCAAAAGGAGATTACATCAAAATGAATGAGCTTTTTGCAGTTATTGACTGGAGAACCTTATTTTACAACAAATCTGTACAAGAAATGTATGACATCTTTTGTGAGAAATATGGGAAGATAGTAGATTGCTGCATACCTGTCACCAAAGTAGGTGTAATTCATGCCAGAGAGAAATGGTTCGATAATGGGTGTAAAAGAGCTAAGGAGTGGAGAGACAAATGCTGGAAAAGGCATAGGAGGAGAAAAAACATAAATGCCTGGCAAACCTACAAAAGAGCAAGAAATGACTACCTAAGTAAAAGAAGAGAGGCAGAGAGAGACTATGAGAGGGACATCACCAGGAAGGCTGAAGAAAATCCCAAGCTTTTCCACAGCTTTATCAGAGGAAAACTGAAGGTAAAAGAACAGGTTTTAAGGCTAAAGAGAGCGGCTGGAAGCATCACTGAGATGGATGAAGAGATCTGCAAAGAATTGAACAAGGAGTTTCAGTCAGTATTTACAGTAGAAAATACCCCACCCCCTCAGATTGCAGTGATAGAAGCTCAAGGGCCGGTATTAGAGAACATCTACCTTACAGCCACAGAGGTATGCAAAGCGCTGATGGATTTAGATGTTCATAGAGCTACAGGTCCCGATGACATATCCCCTCATGTGCTTAAAAAGTGTGCAAACACAATATCAGTGGCACTAAGTATCATATTTAAGGAATCACTGGAGTCGGGGGAGATTCCAAGATGTTGGAAACAAGCAAATGTGATACCTATCTTCAAAAAGGGAAGGAGGGATACGGCTCTGAACTATAGACCAGTTTCCTTGACCAGCATAGTTTGCAAAGTTATGGAGAAACTACTAAGGAAACATATCTCTCTTCACTTGGAATCCTTCAACTTTTTGTCAGTGAGGCAACATGGCTTCAGAGAAGGTAGATCAACAGTAACAAACTTATTAGAATTTTATGATGAGGTAAGCCAAATCTTACAGGAAAGAGAGGGCTGGGCAGATTGCATATTCCTAGACTTTCAGAAAGCGTTTGACACTGTTCCACATGGGAGACTTATTAGGAAGCTGCAATCAATGGCTAGAATAGGTGGAAATGTTTTGGAATGGATAAAAACTTACTTAGAAGGAAGGGAACAGAGGGTTAGAGTAAGACACTTAGTGTCTGAATGGAGAAGAGTTAGTAGTGGAGTTCCACAGGGTTCAGTTTTAGGGCCACTTTTGTTCCTTGTATATGTAAATGACCTACCAGCGTCTGTAAATTCATTCATGAATATGTTTGCAGATGATGCAAAGATTGTGAAGAAAGTAAAAAACGAGAACAATGGTAGAGAAGTTCAGGAGGATCTAAATAATCTGCATGAGTGGTTAGAAATGTGGCTAATGAAATTCAGTACTTCAAAATGTAAGGTAATGAGAATGGGTACAAGTGCAAGAAGGCCCAAGCTTGACTACTCGGTGGCTGGAGTACAACTTCAAGAGACAGAAAATGAGAGAGATTTAGGAGTAAACATACTGGCAGATTTGTCTCCAGAAATACATATAAATGGCATAGTAAGGGCAGCATATGCATTCTTATCAAATGTAAGGGTAGCCTTCAGGCACATGGACAAGGAAATGTTCAGAAATATTTATGTAACCTATGTGAGGCCAAAACTCGAATATGCAGTCCCCTTTTGGAATCCGCACTTGAAAAAGCACATAGCTAAGCTTGAAAAAGTTCAAAGACATGCCACGAAACTGGTGCCAGAAATACGCAATCTCAGTTATGATGAGAGGCTGAGGGAATTAGACTTACCATCACTCGAAGCTAGAAGAGTGAGGGGGGATATGGTGAGAGTCTTTAAATTCCTTCATGGTTATGATAGAGTGGATAGGGATCGATATTTTGATATGGCTGGCTCTAGAACTAGAGGTCATAGTTTGAAGCTTCGTAAGAAAACTTCTTTGCAGGATGTAAGGAAATACTTTTTCAGTGTAAGAGTAGTTGATAATTGGAATTGGGTAAGCGAGGAGGTAGTTAATGCTATCTCAATCCATAGTTTTAAGGACAGGTATGATAAGTATCACTAAGTATAAAATGGAAGCGATCAGGAGACGGGAAGATACGAGCTTTGGGCTCTTTCCCGTAAACACAATTAGGTAATCACATATGAGCACCTGTGTCACCCACCTATGCTAATTCAGTAGTACACGTCATAATCTAAGACACAAATATACAACATTTCTGTGACATATCTCCCCACAAAGAGAAAAGTTTTTGCTTTGGTTCAGCCACCCTCCTTATAAGGGGTTAATATGACCCTTGTATGCTAACAATGTTAATATTACAAAAGAAATAAAAAAAAATAATATTAAAATATTGTCTTGAGATTTATATATAAAGTAAAACAGAACCGTTTTCTTTGTCACAATTAATCTGCATTTAAACGGGGTTGGATCAAACCCACATTAGTCACTTTCTTAATCGCACACTCTACCATTGAGCTACTGTACCGCCAGATTTATGTGCAAAAGGTATAGTAATAGATTATAATAGTAATATCTCCTCAACAGTACAGTTCTAAGAGAGAGAGAGGTAAATATTATACATTAAGTTTAAAAAAAAAAAACATAATAAAAAATACCGAAAAGTACTGAGTTTGATGTAATAATGTATTATAAAACAGCCTCCCACAGGTGCACAGGATTAGCAGTGTAATGTCATTTCCATTTAAATATAAAGTACTGCACATAGAAATCCTTACTCCGGTCTTAATCAATTCAGATATTACCAACGGCACATGAGAAGCTTTGGCATTACACAGCAGGTGTTGTGGGGAAAACCTAATTATCATAAGTTCTACTTTAGAGTGTACAACATGTTAACATTTTCTGGGGGATAGTTCTCTGAGAAACATGTTTTTCTAAACACGTGGAAATATTACTCTCCTTATTATTGTACACAAGTGGTATTACCAGCATTTAACTAATGGTTTAAAGTGCGATATAATAAGCGTACTCTTATAGATGGTATTATATACACTGGAAATGCATTTTTTTTTATATTTTATTGTTTATCCTAAATAAATATATGAGGTATACTTACTCTGTAGTGGAAAAAGCTTGGTGTTTTTACACTCCAAATAGAATCACAAAGCCTAATAAGTTTTTTTTTCCGTAAATTCATGTGTGGTATATATGATTGGTATTTTTACACTATCACAATTGTTTGGTTATATGCAACTGAATTTTAGTGGTTCTCTTGTGGTTTCAGTTGTTTTCACTCGTAAACAAATAAATGTTTCCCCTCCCAATCCATTTACTGTAAATGGAAACGGTGTACTAGCGCAATATAATCAAAGTAGCCCCATACCATTACCGAAGAAGTATTTGCAAAAAGTTATAACTGAGAGATGGTAACTACGACTGCTGAAACTTTGAGGGCAAGAAATCAAGAATACTTGATTGTCTGGTATATTATTGTCTGAAGTGTTACTTGAGACGGTTTAATTTTTTAAAGAAATTTTTGCCACATTCCAAGTCAGCCTGCTTATTAATATGCCATTTTAAAGTCAAATAAACTTTTAACTGAAACATTGTTTTTAAGAGCGCAGATAATTAAAAAAAATAAATATATAAAGCATCAGAGATATTTACAAGGAGCAAGCAAAATTTCCAATAAAGACTAGACAAAAACCTAACACTCGGCATATGTTAATTATGGTTCCATGGAGTCGAACCCAAGCAGTCTTCAGGAATGGAATAACGCTTCTCTTCATTATAGTGGCAACTGTGTTCTTGTGCACCCCAAAGTTAGGTCTTGTCCACCACAGAACTGATCACAGAAAAATATCAAACAATGTTTCTCATCATACAAAGATGCTATCGAAATATATGGTAAACACAAGTAACTATGTTCGAAAAGCCTTCAGGTATGTATGATTAAGCACAGTATCTTCATCTTAAGCATAGCGTCGTGAGAGGAGTGCCAGTGTAAACTGCTCCTTTGCAGACAAACAATTCTGCACTAAATTTATATTTCTGTTAAGAAACAACTGAGTGCTTGTGAAGGATAAAGAGCAAAATACAGGGAAAGAGTCTCTCTCTCTCTCTCTCTCTCTCTCTCTCTCTCTCTCTCTCTCTCTCTCTCTCTCTCTCTCTCTCTCTCTCTCTCTCTCTCTCTCTCTCTCTCTCTCTCTCTCTCTCTCTCTCTCTCTCTCTCTCTCTCTCGCTTTTTTGCCATTATAGTTTATCGTCAAAAATGGGATCTGATTTATAAAAAGATCTGCTTGATGTGAGTTTATTCAAAATATCTGAGTAATATAATTCATGAAATAAATACTAATGCAGATGTTGGGAATCAATAGATATATTCATCTAGCTATCTAAGCAGGCAGAGAGGGAAAGATAAGTGCACATCGAGGTAGAATAAGGGAAGGAGGGATACGACTCTGAAATATAGACCAGTTTCCTTGACCAGCATAGTTTGCAAAGTTTTGGAGAAATTACTAAGGAAACATATCTCTCTTCACTAGGAATCCTTCAACTTTATGTCAGTGAGGCAACATGGCTTCAGAGAAGGTAGATCAATAGTGACAAACTTAATAGAATTTTATGATGAGGTAAGCCGAATCTTACAGGAAAGAGAGGGCTGGGCAGATTGCATATTACTAGACTTCCTGAAAGCGTTTGACACTGTTCCACATGGGAGACTTATTAGGAAGCTGCAAGCAATGGCTAGAATAGGTGGAAATGTCTTAGAATGGACAAAAACTTACTTAGAAGGAAGGGAACAGAGGGTAGATGATACAAAGAGTGTGAAGAAAGTAGGAAATGAGAACAATGGTAGAGAACCTCAGGAAGATCTATATAGTCTGCATGAGTGGTCAGAAAAGTGGCAAGTGAAATTCAATACTTTAAAATGTATGGTAATGAGAATGGGTACAAGTGCAAGAAGGCCCAAGCTTGACTACTTGGTGGCTGGAGTACAACAAACAGAAAATGAGAGAGATCTAGGAATAAACATACTGGCATATTTGTCTCCAGAAATACGTATAAATGACATAGTAAGGGCAGCATATGCATTCTTATCAAATGTAAGGTAGCCTTCAGGCACATGGACAAGGAAATGTTCAGAAATATTTATGTAACCTATGTGAGGCCAATACTCGAATATGCAGCCCCCTTTTGGAATCCACACTTGAAAAAACACATAGATAAGCTTGAAAAAGTTCAAAGGCATGCCACGAAACTGGTGCCAGAAATACGTAATCTCAGTTATGATGAGAGGCTGAGGGAATTATACTTACCATCACTCAAAGTTTAGAAGATTGAGGGGGATATGGTGACAGACTTTAAATTCCTTCATGGTTATAATAGAGTAGATAGGGATCGATATTTTGATATGGCAGGCTCTAGAACTAGAGGTCATAGTTTGAAGCTTCGTAAGAAAACTTCTTTGCAGGATGTAAGGAAATACTTTTTCAGTGTAAGAGTAGTTGATAAGTGGAATTAGCTAAGCGAGGAGGTAGTTAATGCTATATCAATCCATAGTTTGAAAGACAGGTATGATAAGTATCACTAAGTAAAAAATGGAACCGATCAGGAGACGGGAAGATACGAGCTTTGGGCTCTTTCCCGTAAACACAATTAGGTAATCACAATTTGGTAATCACACACACACACACACACACGTATATATATATATATATATATATATATATATATATATATATATATATATATATATATATATATATATATATATATATATATATACAGTAACAAACTTATTAGAATTTTATGATGAGGTAAGCCGAATCTTACAGGAAAGAGAGGGCTGGGAAGATTGCATATTCCTGGACTTCCAGAAACCATTTGAGATTGTCCCCCACGGAAGACATTAAGAAGCTGCAAGCAATGGCAAGAATAGGTGGAGATGTCTTGGAATGGATAAAAACTTACTTAGAAGAAAGGTAATATAGGGTTAGAGTAAGACAGTGTCTGAATGAAGAAGAGTTAGTAGTGAAGTTCCACAAGGTTCAGTTATAGGGCTACTTTTGTTCCTTGTATATGTAAATGGCCTACCAGAGTCTGTAAATTCATTCATGAATATGTTTGCAGATGATGCAAAGATTATGAAAATAGTAAGAAACAAGAACAACGGTAGGGAACTTCAGGAGGATCTAAATAGTCTGCATGAGTGCTCAGAAAAGAGGCTAATGAAATTCAATACTTCAAAATGAAAGGTAATGAGAATGGGTACCAGTGCAAGAAGGCCAAAGCTTGACTAATCAAGGGGAGGAGCAGAACTTCAAGAGACAGAGAACGAGAGAGATCTCGGAGTAAACATACTGGCCGATTTGTCTCCAGAAATGCATATAAATGGAATAGTAAGAGCAGAATATGCTTTTTTTGCAAATGTAAGAATAGCCTTTATGCACATGGACAAGGAAATATTCAGAAATATTTATGTGAGGTCAAAGGTTAAATGTAGGCATAGAAAAATAACCTTTTTTTTTCTTGGATGTTCACCCTTGAGGGTGAGCGGACCTTCCCTTGTGGCCCGCAGGTGGGGTGAGATTTTTTTGGAGTGTACGTGGTATTCGCTCTTGCGGGCGAATGGGCTTTCCTATTGGTGAGGAGGTGGGGTGAAATCTTGTTATTGTTGGTGATCGGACTTTCCTAATTGGCCCGCAAGTGAGGTCGTGCAAAACTGTAAAGATAACGAAGAGCATAAGTATTCAGTTGTGATATTATTAGTTTACATCAAAAAAATTAAATGAATTCCTGTTTTGGGGGTGAGAGAGAGTTATTGCATGGTTATCTTGGTGGAGGGTATTGTCTGATAATATTTAGTAGACTGTTCATGTAGTTATTTGTTGCTAGTTTTATGATGGAGCTCGCAACATGAAGGAAATTTGGGTCTTCGCTAGATGTTGCGGGGCACCAGTTTTCCGTCGAATTTCTGAAAAAGGATCACATTCGAGGATGTAACGTAGCAGTGGATGTGGTGAGGCTACCTGGCAAAAGGTGCATTCCCTGATGATATCCTCCACTATTCGCCAGGTGCACTTCTACCCGAGTCTCAGATGGTACACATTGACCTCCGTGCTTCGTCGAAGGCTCTTAGGCAGGGTGATACGCTGAAGATCAGTGGTGGCTTTGTATCACCAGGTGGAGGGGGAGCCATACCAATCCACTCACACACATACAGATGTCAGAATACGAAATCTCAGTTATAAGGAGAGGCTGAGGGACTTAGACTTACCATAACAAAGAGCTAGGAGAATGCGGGGAATATGGAGATGGTTTTTAAATTAATTCATGATTATGACAGGGTGGATAGGTATCGATATGTTCATATGGCTGGCTCTAGACCTAGAGGTCATAGTTTAAAACTTCATAAGAAAACTTCTTTGCGGGATATAAGGAAGTACTTTTTTAGTGTAAGAGTAGTCGATAACAGGAATTCTCTAAGCGAGGAGGTAGTTAATGCTAAATCAATTCATTGTTTTAAGGACAAGTATGATAAGTATCACTGAGTACAAAAATGGAACCGACCAGGTGTCAGGAAGTTACGAGTATGTGGCTCTTTACCGTAAGCACAATTAGGTAACTACAATTTTGTTGCGCAGCTTGGAATGGATAAAAACTTACGTAGAAGGAAGTGAACAGAGGGTTAGAGTAAGACACTCAGATTCTGAATGGAGAAGATTCAGTAGCAGAGCTCCACAGGGTTCAGTTTTTTACCTATCAGAGTCTGTAAACTCTTTCATGAATATGTCTGCAGATGTTGCAAAGATTGCGAAGAAAGCAATGGTAGATAACTTCATGAAGAACTAAGTAGCCTGCATGAGTGGTCAGCAAAGTGACCAATGAAATTTAATACATCTAAATGTATGGTAATAAAAATGGGTACAAATGCAAGAAGGCTTATGCTTGACTACCAAATGGCAGGAGCAGAACTTCAAGACACATAGAATGAGAGAGATCTAGGAGTAAACATGCTGGCAGATTTGTCTCCGAAAATGTATATATCTGGCATAGGAAGGGCAGCATATGCTTTCTTATCAAATGTAAGGGTAGCCTTCAGACACATGGACAATGAAATGCTCAGAAGTATTTATGTAACCTATGTGAGGCCAAAGCTTGAATATGCAACCTCCTTTTGGAATCCACACTTAAACCAGCACGTAGTTAAGCTGGAAAAAGTTCAACACATGCCACGAAACTGGTGCCAGAAATACGCAATCTCAGTTATGAGGAGAAGCTGAGGGAGTTGGACCTACCATATATAGTGATGGTTTTCAACTTCCTTCATGGTTATGACAGAGTGGATAGGGATTGATATTATGATATGGCTGGCACTGGAACTAGAGGCCATAGTTTGAAGCTTTGTAAGAAAAATACTTTGTATGATGTAAGGAAATACTTTTTAAGTGTAAGAATAGTTGATAATTAGAATTTTCTAAGCGAGGAGGTAGTTAAAGCTGATTCAACCCATAGTTTTAAGGACAACTATGAAAAGTATCACTAGATACCAATTAGGATGACGTATAGAACTTCTCTATACGATAATTATTCTCACCTGAATGTCTATAATGCCTTATTTTAGATTTGGTAGCAAGGTCGGTGATAACAGATATGCATCGTTCATTTACATGGGTTTATTAGAACTATAAACTTATTGTACACCTCAAAGCTCCCCGTCTACAACTCAGTTCCCCGCCCCCTTAGGGGAAACTTCTATAGATATCTTAGTTCTGTCCCAATCAAGTTCTATCTAACTGGCTCTCTGTGAACATCTGAACCCTCACTGTCTTGTATTACCAAGATGGTAGGCGTGGTCGCTCAGGCAGCCTGCCAATAGGCTTCTAGCTGGAGGAACTCTTCTCCCTTTTGGGTGGTTTTTAGGCAGGACATCAAGTAGGCCTATAATTGTTTTCACAGGTTCACGTACGTACATATATATAGATGTTTGTCGTGGGAATCTGGAACTGGGTGGACAACTTTGACCTCTATCGGCGCAAACATGTGAGAATCCTAAGGCATAACAATATATCTAGTTGTCAAAACACCCTCCAGCCCAGAAAATACATGGTGAATATTAGTTACAACACTTGACTTTCTCAAGCCACGTGGCCCCTTCGGTTTCACTATGTTTCTTAAATGTTTCTTACGACATTCCCCACCACCGCCCTGAAATATTATATTTCAGACAAAGCATTAAACATATTTCGAGAGCCTTATTATTTTTACCTATCATTATCTAAATAAAAAAAAGCGGGGCAGAACTATCTAAGCAGATTCACTTACAACACTCTACAATTTCATATAATTATCTAAACAGATTACAGGAATATCAAAATTACTATGCTCTTCATGCTTACTAAAGTTCTTCTGAAAGACATGCTATGGTCAAAGAATGCATACATGCAGAACATTTGATTTCAGAAAAAGGCTAACAAAAGAAAAATATGTATCTTACAATAAGCATTCTAAATTTAAAAAAAATAAGTATTATGATTACAATGTATAGCTAGTAATCATTGACAAAATTATTTAAGAGGAAAACTAATTAGGCTATTACATTACTCAAATAATATAAAATACAGTTGGATAGGACCCATAAAAATATTCAATTATAAACCATTATAACATAGTACAAACATATTCACAATTTCAGTATATAGCTACTAATCATTAACAAAATTATTTAAGAAAAAACTAATTAAAAATAGTTACATTACTTAAGTAATATAAAATACAGTTGGATATGATCTCTGCAAATATTTATTCCTAAAACAAAACAATTGTCATAGTGAGAAAAGAGACTTCAAAATATTCACAATTACAATATGTAACTACTAATCAATGACAAAATGATTTAGGAGAGAAACTAAATAAAAATAATCACGTTACTCAAACAATATAAAATACAGTTGGATATGATCTGCAAATATTCAATAATAGAACAATACAAGTAATATAGTGAGAAAAAAAAAATTAAACATCTGCACAATTGATGATTGACAACTATTCATTAATGACACTTACTATATTAAACTTACTTCTAGGGGAGGCTTTGAAGTTTCTTAACTTAAATCTTAAAAACTAAAGACATTACAATTTTTATGTCTATAGGAAATTTCGAAGACAGTGTGGAATTTATACTGTAAAAGTTCTTATATATATATATATATATATATATATATATATATATATATATATATATATATATATATATATATATATATATATATATATATATATATATATATATATATATATATATATATAAATATATATATATATATATATATATATATATATATATATATATATATATATATATATATATATATATATATATATATATATATATATATATATATATATATATATATATATATATATATATATATATATATATACATATATATATATATATATATATATATATATATATATATATATATATATATATATATATATATATATATATATATATATATATATATATATGGGGATTTTTTTTTCATCTCCCTTTCTCACTCCCCTTGAGCCGCTCCCCACCCATTATTGCTAGGTCTTGGGCTTGTTCCCACACCTGATTCCGCCCAACCCCTCACCTTCTACGATACGGACAGGTCCGGGTTGTAACCCCGTACCGTGAATTCTGTTTCTGGAGACACGGCTAGACAATGGAAGAGCGCCGATATATCTGTCATGAACCTCTACCCTCCCCTGCGTTTTGCGAATCCTAAGGTGGTCCTAGGGCCACCTCTCAGGCACCTGTCAGTCGGAGGTGGATCTCCCTCCAGCTGAAAATCTGCAATATGAATATAGCCTGGAGTAGATTCTAGGTCAGGAAATTAGGGCCTAATGTCGTTAATACAAATGCAAGAGAGAATAGATAAGACCGCTGAGTACAAACAACGGCCATATGTAAACATTCAAAGGGTATATTTCACCTCCCCTGCAACTGCAGGCGCTTGCAATCTCTCCAATAGGTAAATAGGGACCAGTTTGTGAAAAAAAATTCAAAATTGCAGGTCGGGGCTGCCTGGAAATAGGGTGGTAATTGAAAGTATGTATCTACACCATTAGATTATTATTCCAAGATACTTAAGACGTAGCTGAGTAACTGATACTTAACATTAGTATACTATAGACATCAAAAAGAAAAGTCATGAAATGTTGAGAACAGCCACTAAAGAAATATTCTTATTACTGCATTCCTTTCGCTAGAAATATCACACGATAAAATAATAAATAAATAAAATAAAAACTTTAAAACGGATTCAAATTTGTTACTCAATATAACTCTTCTACTTATATTTTATTCTAAACACTGTCAGTTTTGCAAATATTTCTCAGTAAAATTACTCTACTTTCGCTTTAAGAAATTAATATATAAATAATTTTACACATACATTAATATTTCAAGTAAAATCAATACATTCGCCGATTTAATAATTAACATAGGCAATAATAAAAATAAATGGAGCACCCTTCAAATGCAATTACTCATTATATTGTTTTAATTATAACAAGAATCGAGTTTATTACTGCTTATAGCTATTAGTACATATTATCCATGTTAGTAATGGGTACAGAACTTCTACATTTATTAATTTACTAAAGCCATACTCCCTTTTATATGTGGGGTGGCTGAGTCAAAGCATGTCTACAAAGTAAAATGGCAGAGTCCTCCGACCTCAATTTCTTTTAATAATTGTCCCATTACTTACTGGATACAAATTACAAGTACTTAGCTATTTTGGGATGCTGCTTGAAGGACGGCACGGCCACAGGCACTGGAGGAGGGGGTTTCCTTTCTTCTGGGCTCGCTGGTTATCTCGCTGACGTCGTCCATATGTCTTGTAAAATCTCCGATTCACCATTACAGGCATCTTCTTAGCCAAATTCAGCGACAAATAATGCCTGGTAGGGGCGCATGTCCTCAAAGTCACATTCACAGTGCGGCACACGGTGATATACATGAATCGCGATGAAATTTCTCTCCCAGGTGACGTGTCTCAGTCTTCGTGAATGAAGTTTCAGCAACTCTCCTTCAGAGTCAAAATGCATGGGACAACTCTTACTGCGGGGCTCCTTACCTATAAGGAGACGGGGGAGAGGAGTGACTAGCTCTGCTGTCTCGATACTTTGAGCATCGTCGGAGCCTGAGGCATGTCTCTCATGTCGCTCGCTTGTAAGCGTCTTGCAGTCTCTTCTAACTTTAGGATTCGACGAATCTTTTCTACTTCGAACATTTCTTCCAGAGATGCTTATTTATCTGTTTCTTGCATTTTGCACAGCATGAGATGCACTGGCATTTATATCTTTTCTTGTCTCTTCACTGTAATTACGGCATGGAGTCGTCCTGAGCTGCCACCACTAACATATAGAACTTCTCTCTATATGATAATTATTCTCACCTGAATGTCTGTAATGTCTTATTTTAGATTTGGTAGCGAGGTCGGTGATAACAGATATGCATCGTTCATTTACATGGGTTTATTAGAACTATAAACTTATTTTACACCTCAAAGCTCCCTGTCTACAACTCACAGTTCCCCGCCCCCTTAGGGGAAACTTCTATATGTATCTTAGTTCTGTCCCAATCAAGTTCTATCTTCTAACTGGCTCTCTGTGAACATCTGAACCCTCATTGTCTTGTATTACCAAGATGGTAGGCATGGTAAGAAGCATCAGAAGCATAATAATAAGCACTTTAGTTCCAACATACATAGGCTTCTAGCTGGAGGAACTCTCCTCCCTTGTGGGTGGTTTTTAGGTGGGGCATCAAGTAGGCCTATAATTGTTTTTACAGGTGCACGTACGTACATGCATATAGATGTTTGTCATGGGAATCTGGAACTGGGTGGACAACTTTGACCTCTATCGGCTCTTGGCACGTACATGTGAGAATCCTAAGGGATAACAATATATCTAGTTGTCGAAATACCCTCTAGCCCAGAAAACACATGGTGAGTATTAGATACAACACTTGACTTTCTCAAACCACGTGGCCCCTCTCTGTTTCACCCTATTTTTTAAATTTTCTTACGACAAGGAGACAGAAGTTACGAGCTTGGGGCTCTTTCCCGTAAGCACAATTAGGTGATTACATACAATTTTTTTTCCTTTACTGGACTCCTCGTTGGTATGGGAAAGGGAGTATTGCGCTCTCTGTATGTCAGGCAGGGAATCAAGTTGGATTTTATTCCAGTGGACGTCCCAATCAATCTTATGCTTGTCTCTGCTTGGAACGCTGCCACTGGTAAATACAAGTAAGTTGAAATTTATTTTCATTTTCTTTACTACCTTAGTATAAAGTGTGGTCACATTGGCAAGGTGGTACTGCTCGTGACATTGAGTCATCAGGTTGAAGGTTCATGGCCCCCCCCCCCACAGTCTGAGGCTAGAAAGGGCATTCACGTAGGGTGACGAACACATCTCCAGAAATACATATAAATGGCATAGTAAGGGCAGTATATGCATTCTTATCAAATGTGAGGGTAGCCTTCAGGCACATGGACAAGGAAATGTTCAGAAATATTTATGTAACCTATGTGAGGCCAAAACTCGAATATGCAGCCCCCTTTTGGAATCCGCACTTGAAAAAGCACATAGCTAAGCTTGAAAAAGTTCAAAGACATGCCACGATACTGGTGCCAGAAATACGCAATCTCAGTTATGATGAGAGGCTGAGGGAATTAGACTTACCATCACTCGAAGCTAGAAGAGTGAGGGGGGATATGGCGACAGTCTTTAAATTCCTTCATGGTTATGATAGAGTGGATAGGGATCGATATTTTGATATGGCTGGCTCTAGAACTAGAGGTCATAGTTTGAAGCTTCGTAAGGAAACTTCTTTGCAGGATGAAAGGAAATACTTTTTCAGTGTAAGAGTAGTTGATAATTGGAATTCGCTAAGCGAGGAGGTAGTTAATGCTATCCCAATCCATAGTTTTAAGGACAGGTATGATAAGTATCGCTAAGTATAAAATGGAACTGATCAGGAGACGGGAAGATACGAGCTTTGGGCTCTTTCCCGTAAGCACAATTAGGTAATCACAATTAGGTAATCACATACATACAAACATACATACATACACAAATGCTGATGGAATAGCTGGTAAGGCAGTAGAATTAAAAGATAGGATTCACAACAGTAAGGCAGATATAGTAGCAATTACAGAGACTAAGTTGAGTGAGGACATAAACAGGGTCACAATTTTTCCTAAGGGCTTCAGAATATTAAGGGTTGAAAGATCTGAGAGGACTGGTGGAGGGATAGCACTGCTCATAAGTGAAAGGATTCAAGTTGAAGAAATAAAGTTGGCTATAGAAAGTGAGTTCAAGGAATTTCTTGTTGCTCGCATAAATACTGGGTCAGAGAGCATTTTAATAACTGTTGTATATAACCCACCAAAGAACCAGAATAGGCTAGAAGTTTATGAGGAAAGTCATATAGGTACTATTGAAGTCATAAACTCAGTTGTTAACATGGCACGGGAAAAAAAATGTAGGATTTTGATTATGGGAGATTTTAATCATAAAGAGATAGATTGGATAAATCTTGACCCACACAGTGGTGAGGACTCATTCGGGGCAAGATTCCTAGATTGCGTACAAGGGAATTTCCTACACCAACATGTAATGGACAACAAGGGCCAGGGGTGGGGATGAGCCATCACTACTTGATCTAGTATTCACAGATAATGTGTTGGATATTAAAAAAATTGAGTATGAACCACCAATTGGAAAGAGTGACCACTGTGTGTTGTTGATGGAGTATATCATTGAAGATATTCTGCCTGAGGGTAGAGGCACTGAGGACATGAGGAGGAACTATCCGAAAGGAGATTACATCAAAATGAATGAGCTTTTTGCAGTTATTGACTGGAGAACCTTATTTTACAACAAATCTGTACAAGAAATGTATGACATCTTTTGTGAGAAATATGGAAAGATAGTAGATTGTTGCATACCTTTCACCATAGTACATGTAATTCATGCCAGAGAGAAATGGTTCGATAATGAGTGTAAAAGAGCTAAGGAGTGGAGAGACAAATGCTGGAAAAGGTATAGGAGGAGAAAAAATATAAATGCCTGACAAACCTACAAAAGAGCAAGAAATGACTACCTAAGTAAAAGAAGAGAGGCAGAGAGAGACTATGAGAGGGACATCACCAGGAAGGCTAAAGAAAATCCCAAGCTTTTCCACAGCTTTATCGGAGCAAAACTGAAGGTAAAAGAACAGGTTTTAAGGCTTAAGAGAGAGGATGGAAGCATCACTGAGATGGATGAAGAGATCTGCAAAGAATTGAACAAGGAGTTTCAGTCAGTATTTACAGTAGAAAATACCCCACCCCCTCAGATTGCAGAGATAGAAGCTCAAGGGCCGGTATCAGAGAACATTAACCTTACAGCCACAGAGGTATGCAAGGCGCTGATGGAGTTATATGTTCATAAAGCTAAAGGTCCTGATGACATATCCCCTCATGTACTTAAAAAATGCGCAAACTCAATATCAGTGGCACTAAGTATCATATTTAAGGAGTCACTGAAGTCAGGGGAGATTCCAAGATGCTGGAAACAAGCAAACGTGATACCTATCTTCAAAAAGGGAAGGAGGGATACGGCTCTGAACTATAGACCAGTTTCCTTGACCAGCATAGTTTGCAAAGTTATGGAGAAACTACTAAGGAAACATATCTCTCTTCACTTGGAATCCTTCAACTTTTTGTCAGTGAGGCAACATGGCTTTAGAGAAGGTAGATCTACAGTAACAAACTTATTAGAATTTTATGATGAGGTAAGCCAAATCTTACAGGAAAGAGAGGGCTGGGTAGATTGCATATTCCTAGACTTCCAGAAAGTGTTTGACACTGTTCCACATGGGAGACTTATTAGGAAGCTGTAAGCAATGGCTAGAATAGGTGGAAATGTCATGGAATGGATAAAAACTTACTTAGAAGGAAGGGAACAGAGGGTTAGAGTAAGACACTCAGTGTCTGAATGGAGAAGAGTTAGTAGTGGAGTTCCACAGGGTTCAGTTTTAGGGCCACTTTTGTTCCTTGTATATGTAAATGACCTACCAGAGTCAGTAAATTCATTCATGAATATGTTTGCAGATGATGCGAAGATTGTGAAGAAAGTAAAAAACGAGAACAATGGTAGAGAACTTCAGTAAGATCTAAATAGTCAGCATGAGTGGTCAGAAAAGTGGCTAATGAAATTCAATACTTCAAAATGTAAGGTGATGAGAATGGGTACAAGTGCAAGAAGGCCCAAGCTTGACTACTCGGTGGCTGGAGTACAACTTCAAGAGACAGAAAATGAGAGAGATCTAGGAGTAAACATACTGGCAGATTTGTCTCCAGAAATACATATAAATGGCATAGTAAGGGCAGCATATGCATTCTTATCAAATGTAAGGGTAGCCTTCAGGCACATGGACAAGGAAATGTTCAGAAATATTTATGTAACCTTTGTGAGGCCAAAACTCGAATATGCAGCCCCCTTTTGGAATCTGCACTTGAAAAAAGCACATAGCTAAGCTTGAAAAGTTCAAAGACATGCCACGAAACTGGTGCCAGAAATACGCAATCTCAGTTATGATGAGAGGCTGAGGAAATTAGACTTACCATCACTCGAAGCTAGAAGAGTGAGGGGGGATATGGTGACAGTCCTTAAATTCCTTCATGGTTATGATAGAGTGGATTGGGATCGATATTTTGATATGGCAGGCTCTAGAACTAGAGGTCATAGTTTGAAGCTTCGTAAGAAAACTTCTTTGAAGGATGTAAGGAAATACTTTTGCAGTGTAAGAGTAGTTGATAATTGGAATTGGCTAAGCGAGGAGGTAGTTAATGCTATCTCAATCAATAGTTTTAAGGGCAGGTATGATAAGTATCACTAAGTACAAAATGGAACCGATCAAGAGACGGGAAGATACGAGCTTTGGGTTCTTTCCCGTAAACACAATTAGGTAATTACATACATATATACATGCATACATACATACATATTCTGTGAGAGAGAACATAAAAATGATGCCATCTCTGTCCCAAACCTCTCCCATCCATGGGTCGGTAGGAGGGGTAGCCATCAGGAGACTCAAACAGAAAATCAATAATATAGAGGAAATGGTTATAAGTCTTGATGATAAAATGCAGAATATGGATGGAGAAATGAAAGAGAATGAAACACTCAGAGAGCAATAAGATCTTTGGAGGAAGCAAATAAAGCACAAAGGCAGGAGAGAAAGGAACTAGAAAAAAGAATAAAAAAGCTGGAAGGGGAAAAGAGTCAACTAGAATCTAGACTTTCTGAACAAGAAGATAAAAACAAACAGCTAAATGACAACCTAAAGGAATTAGATGTTAGTTCACTGCTCTTTTCTGAGAGAGACGAGATTGCTGCTTGGAATGTCCAGATTAAGGAAAACATTGAACAGTTCAGAAAAGAGTTCCAGGAGCTGAATATGGAAAATGATGCCATGAAAACTTCCTTTGCTGATGCACTAAAGGGGAATGTCGCAGTAAAAGAGGCTGTAAAGGTGGTGGCACTGGAAAACATACAAACAGTTGACTATAAAGAGACAGCAATCGAAAAAATGAAAGACATTGTGATGGAAAGGGCAAACCCACTCATCAGACAGGCACTTGATAAGGAGAAGACAGTGGTAATCTCAGGCATAAGCGAGTCCCAGGAGCCAACATGGCAGGGGAGACTTGAAGAAAATAAAGCTAGGGTTGTAGACCTGATAAGAAAGCTTGGAGTAGTATGTGGTACTGAGGATATTGTAAACATGCACCAACTAGGTAAATATTCGAGGGAAGGAAAGCCGAGACCAACAAAAGTAACCTTTGAGAGAGGGGAAACATGTAGGGAAATATTGTTGGGAAAAAAAGTCTAAAAGACCTTCAAGAATTCAAAGAAGTGTTCATTAGACAATGCAGAACACAGGAAGAGATGGGAAAGATCAAAAACTTGTTGCAAGAGGCAAGAAGGTTAAATGATGAAAGAAATGAAGAAGAGAAGAAAAATTTTCATTACAGAGTTCTTCCAGACAAAGGGGATATAAAGAAGATAATGACAGAAGATCAGGGGATGGGGCCTCATTAAGATTGTTATACACAAATGCTGATGGATTAGCTGGTAAGGCAGTAGAATTAAAAGATAGGATTCACAACAGTAAGGCAGATATAGTAGCAATTACAGAGACTAAGTTGAGTGAGGACATAAACAGTGTCACAGTTTTTCCTAAGGGTTTCAGAATACTAAGGGTTGAAAGATCTGAGAGGACTGGTGGAGGGATAGCACTGCTCATAAGTGAAAGGATTCAAGTTGAAGAAATAAACTTGGCTATAGAAAGTGAGTTCAAGGAATTTCTTGTTGCTCGCATAAATACTGGGTCAGAGAGCATTTTAATAACTGTTGTATACAACCCACCAAGGAACCAAAATAGGCTTGAAGTTTATGAGGAAAGTCATATAGGTACTCAGTTGTTAACATGGCACGGGAAAAAAAATGTAGGATTTTGATTATGGGAGATTTTAATCATAAAGAGATAGATTGGATAAATCTTGACCCACACAGTGGTGAGGACTCATTCGGGGCAAGATTCCTAGATTGCGTACAAGGGAATTTCCTACACCAACATGTAATGGAACCAACAAGGGCCAGGGGTGGGGATGAGCCATCACTACTTCATCTAGTGTTCACAGATAATGTGTTGGATATTGAAAAAATTGAGTATGAACCACCAATTGGAAAGAGTGACCACTGTGTGTTGTTGATGGAGTATATCATTGAAAATATTCTCCCTGAGAGTAGAGGCACTGAGGACATGAGGAGGAACTATCCGAAAGGAGATTACATCAAAATGAATGAGCTTTTTGCAGTTATTGACTGGAGAACCTTATTTTACAACAAATCTGTACAAGAAATGTATGACATCTTTTGTGAGAAATATGGGAAGATAGTAGATTGCTGCATACCTGTCACCAAAGTAGGTGTAATTCATGCCAGAGAGAAATAGTTCGATAATGGGTTTAAAAGAGCTAAGGAGTGGAGAGACAAATGCTGGAAAAGGTATAGGAGGAGAAAAAACATAAATGCCTGGCAAACCTACAAAAGAGCAAGAAATGACTACCTAAGTAAAAGGAGAGAGGCAGAGAGAGACTATGAGAGGGACATCACCAGGAAGGCTAAAGAAAATCCCAAGCTTTTCCACAGCTTTATCAGAGGAAAACTGAAGGTAAAAGAACAGGTTTTAAGGCTAAAGAGAGAGGATGGAAGCATCACTGAGATGGATGAAGAGATCTGCAAAGAATTGAACAAGGAGTTTCAGTCAGTATTTACAGTAGAAAATATCCCACCTCCTCAGATTGCAGTGATAGAAGCTCAAGGGCCGGTATTAGAGAACATCAACCTTACAGCCACAGAGGTATGCAAAGCGCTGATGGATTTAGATGTTCATAAAGCTACAGGTCCCGATGACATATCCCCTCATGTGCTTAAAAAATGCGCAAACACAATATCAGTGGCACTAAGTATCATATTTAAGGAGTCACTGGAGTCGGGGGAGATTCCAAGATGCTGGAAACAAGCAAATGTGATACCTATCTTCAAAAAGGGAAGGAGGGATACGGCTCTGAACTATAGACCAGTTTCCTTGACCAGCATAGTTTGCAAAGTTATGGAGAAACTACTAAGGAAACATATCTCTCTTCACTTGGAATCCTTCAACTTTTTGTCAGTGAGGCAACATGGCTTCAGAGAAGGTAGATCAACAATAACAAACTTATTAGAATTTTATGATGAGGTAAGCCAAATCTTACAGGAAAGAGAGGGCTGGGCAGATTGCATATTCCTAGACTTCCAGAAAGCGTTTGACACTGTTCCACATGGGAGACTTATTAGGAAGCTGCAATCAATGGCTAGAATAGGTGGAAATGTTTTGGAATGGATAAAAACTTACTTAGAAGGAAGGGAACAGAGGGTTAGAGTAAGACACTCAGTGTCTGAATGGAGAAGAGTTAGTAGTGGAGTTCCACAGGGTTCAGTTTTAGGGCCACTTTTGTTCGTTGTATATGTAAATGACCTACCAGAGTCTGTAAATTCATTCATGAATATGTTTGCAGATGATGCAAAGATTGTGAAGAAAGTAAAAAACGAGAACAATGGTAGAGAAATTCAGGAGGATCTAAATAATCTGCATGAGTGGTCAGAAAAGTGGCTAATGAAATTCAGTACTTCAAAATGTAAGGTAATGAGAATGGGTACAAGTGCAAGAAGGCCCAAGCTTGACTACTCGGTGGCTGGAGTACAACTTCAAGAGACAGAACATGAGAGAGATCTAGGAGTAAACATACTGGCAGATTTGTCTCCAGAAATACATATAAATGGCATAGTAATGGCAGCATATGCATTCTTATCAAATGTAAGGGTAGCCTTCAGGCACATGGACAAGGAAATGTTCAGAAATATTTATGTAACCTATGTGAGGCCAAAACTCGAATATGCAGCCCCCTTTTGGAATCTGCACTTGAAAAAGCACATAGCTAAGCTTGAAAAAGTTCAAAGACATGCCACGAAACTGGTGCCAGAAATACACAATCTCAGTTATGATGAGAGGCTGAGGGAATTAGACTTACCATCACTCGAAGCTAGAAGAGTGGGGGGGGATATGGTGAGAGTCTTTAAATTCCTTCATGGTTATGATAGAGTGGATAGGGATCGATATTTTGATATGGCTGGCTCTAGAACTAGAGGTCATAGTTTGAAGCTTCGTAAGAAAACTTCTTTGCAGGATGTAAGGAAATACTTTTTCAGTGTAAGAGTAGTTGATAATTGGAATTGGCTAAGCGAGGAGGTAGTTAATGCTAGCTCAATCCATAGTTTTAAGGACAGGTATGATAAGTATGACTAAGTCTAAAACGGAAGCGATCAGGAGACGGGAAGATACGAGCTTTGGGCTCTTTCCCGTAAACACAATTAGGTAATCACAATTAGGTAATCACATACGGTAATGAGGATTACATGTTGAAGAGAATAATCAGCGAAGACACTTGTACTTCCATGGGAGTGGAATCTCTCGATGCAATTCTTCAAACTTGATATCTGAAACAAGCTGTCTTCTTAACTCAAAATTCCTCTCTGATGCTCATTTATAATAAAAATGTTCCAGAGCTACCTTCTCTTTCAATATATATATATATATATATATATATATATATATATATATATATATATATATATATATATATATATATATATATATATATATATATATATATATATATATATATATATATATATATATATATATATATATATATATATATATATATATATATATATATATATATATATATATATATATATATATATATATATATATACACACGTGTCCTGTTTCATTCTAATTAAAATATCCATATGTCATGTACACTATCAGCCATGATAAAGCTATCGAGGTAACTTGGGTGGAGCGTGCTTTGTTCTGCCGCCCCATTACCGGATATTCACCTATATTTCACTGCCCCTCTCTCCATAATTTCGCTATGTCATGACCTTCGGAATGACAACATACAAAGATTGGTCGCTTTATTAAATCCTTTACTCCAGTATCATGCGTGCTTTGTTTTAATTTTGTATATTGTATCTCCGTATGCATAATTGGATCATGTCTGTAAACATTACAGATTTATTATGCTGTATGGTTTAGCAACAGTCCCACTCACATTAAGACATGAGACAGAGCTGTAGGTGGCAGAGATGAAGATACTGAGGTTTTCTCTGGGCGTGACGAGGATGGACAGGATAAAGAAAGAGTATCTTAGAGGGACAGCGCAGGTACGAATATTATTTGGAAACATGGTGAGGGAGGTGAAAATAAGATGGTGTGGGCATCTTCTGAGGAGGGACAAGGAGAATGCTGGGAGATGGCTTCTGAGGGCGGAGTTTCCAGGCGGAAGGGGTAGAGGTAGACCAAAGAGGAGATTTATGCATGTGGTAGGGGAAACCATAAGGGTGTGGAGTGTGACAGAGGAGGACGCAGGGGATAGGGTAATATGGAGACGATTGATCCACTGCGGCGACCCCTAACGGGAGTAGCATAAAGCTATTATTATTATTATTATTATTATTATTATTATTATTATTATTATTATTATTATTATTGCAGTAGTAGTAGTAGTAGTAGTAGTAGTAGTAGTAGTAGTAGTAGAAGTAGTAGTATTTGTTGTTGTTGTTGTTGTTGTATTTACCTACATGTGATCAGTAACCTTCAGGCACATGGACAAGGAAATGTTCAGAAATATTTATGAAACCTATGTGAGGCCAAAACTCGAATATGCAGCCCCCTTTTGGAATCCACACTTGAAAAAGCACATAGCTAAGCTTGAAAAAGTTCAAAGACATGCCACGAAACTGGTGCCAGAAATACGCAATCTCAGTTATGATGAGAGGCTGAGGGAATTAGACTTACCATCACTCGAAGCTAGAAGATTGAGGGGGGATATGGTGACAGTCTTTAAATTCCTTCATGGTTATGATGGAGTGGATAGGGATCGATATTTTGATATGACTGGCTCTAGAACTAGAGGTCATAGTTTGAAGCTTCGTAAGAAAACTTCTTTGCAGGATGTAAGGAAATATTTTTTCAATGTAAGAGTAGTTGATAATTGGAATTGGCTAAGCGAGGAGGTAGTTAATGCTATCTCAATCCATAGTTTTAAGGACAGGTATGATAAGTATGACTAAGTATAAAATGGAAGCGATCAGGAGACGGGAAGATACGAGCTTTGGGCTCTTTCCCATAAACACAATTAGGTAATTACGAGAAAGAGCCTTATGCTCGTAATTCCCAGTCTTGTGGTCACTACTATATTTTACTCTTTAACGCCTATAATATCACTCCTTAAATCTATGAGTGCATTTGTATTGTTGGTATCATTGCTTAGTGAATCCCAATTGTTTTCTAATTTCACTATAAAATAAAAAGTACTTCCTTACAGCCTTCAAAGAGGATTTCTTACATAGCTTCATACTATTACCTCTAGTTCAAGAGCCACAAATATCAAAGTATCGCTCCCTCTCAACTCTGTCTGAACCTTGAAGGAATTTATAAGTCGTTACCATATTCCCACTATTTCTGCTATATTCGAGTGGTAGTAAGTCTAACTCCTTCACCCTGTCCTCATTACTGAGATTATGTATCTGTCTCCGGCTTCGTGGCATGTCTCTGAACTTCTCCATTTTTCCTTTGAGTTTGGATCCAGAAGGGTGCTACTAATTCAAGCTTAGATCTCACATTAGTCATACATATTTTTGAACGTTTCTTTGTCTATATACAAGGACGGTCATATTTATGATTGCTAAGAAAGCATATACTGTCTTTTACTTAACCATTCATAGGCATTTCTGGAGACAAATCTTCCAATACATTCACCCCTCGATAAGTTTTGTCAAAAGGTTCTTGGAGATCATCGTAATTGAATAGCCAAATACGGACCTTCTCGCACTCTTGCCTATTCTCATAACAAATTGAAGTACTGAATCTCATTAACCACTTGTTTGACCACTTCAGCAGACTGTTTAATTCTCAACCACTACTTTCGTCTTTTACTCTTTTCATAATGCTTGCATCATCTGCAAACATATTTAAAAATGCAGTTTACAGACTACAGTATAGCGGATCATTTACTTAAAAATAAGGAACAAAAATTACTTAAAACCTGGTCCCTGCGGAACTCCACTACAAACATTTCTCCAGTCAAACACTGCATGTATTACTTGATCCATTCTCTCTAAATAAGTTTCTCAGCCGTACGAAGATAATTACACCTATTATTGGCATTGATTGCAGCTTCTCAATGAGTCTTTCATGAGAACTGTAGCAAAAATCTTCTGAAAATCAAGAAAATAAACAACCTGCCCAGCCCCCCCCCCTTCATATTATTAGGTTTACCTCATCATAAAATTCCAGTAAGTTTGTTAGCATCGACCCGCTTTCTCAATATATATTTCCTCAGTAGTATCTCCATAAATTTGCAAACTATGCTAGTCATTGATACAAGCCTATAGTTTAGAGCTGTGTTTCTCTTCTCTTATTGAAGATAGGTACCAACGTTCGTTTCCAGCAACTTACAATCTTCTCAGATGACAGCGACTTTTCAGATATGATGCAAAGGGCTACAGACTATGGTGTCGCGCACTTCTGAGATACATACGTATGGACGTGAAATTTTATAAGAAAATAAGGTTGAGTCCTTGCCTTGATGATCTGATTATGGGAAGAGTAACTGCTGAAAAGATTTGTCCACTGTTGTCAAAATTTGAACCCAATCTGGTTATGGATTCGGTTTTACGACACGAACTCCCTTTTCTACTAAGGGCTAGGACGGTTGCCTTCTTACGAAGGACTTGTTTTGGCATATGTAATCGTTACCCTGAGTGTATGCCCTTACTAACCTCAGTCCGTGACGGGGCGCGAACCCTCAAGCCAATCTGGTTATGAATACTAAAAATCTTTATTTAATATTCCTAATAAACATACTAATACTGTATAGGTAAGGGGTATCTTTTCATATTACTGATATACATACATCATCTCTAAAACTTAAGGTAACATATTATATGAAGTTTTTGTTGGTTTGGTAATCTGTGTATTTCGTCTCTCTTAGACCGATAATTATAATACTGTGTCCACCCCAATAATGGGGACTAGAAATTACATAAAACGCAAATCTTAGTTTGTACAGTATTATTATTATCATTATTATTATTATTATTATTATTATTATTATTATTATTAGTAGTAGTAGTAGTAGTAGTAGTACTGATGATGATGATGATGATGACGAATTATGTATCTTTAACAATGAAGGGCCCGAGTTCGAGCTATCTTGTTCTGCGGCAAGAAAGGCAAAAGATTCAGTCAGAAGGGTCAAGGATGTAGCGGGGGGGGGTTAAAGAGACACTTGACTTCTAGCTTCTGCGAATACGGTATGTGTAATGAACACATTCCAAGACGTGGAAGTAGTAAGCCAGTTGTAAAAACAACTGCACCACGAGCTCAGAGAGAAGGATATACATGCCTATAATGAAGTAAGACACTCAAAATAATCTCATAGGGGAGGGGAATAAAAACATACACGGGACTTTTACATTGGCGAGTGAGAGACATTACATTCGACTGGAAAAGTTGACATTTCTGTGGGGTAGATATTGTTGACAGCTGACTCACTTCAACAACAACAATAACAAAGAAGAGTTGCCAATTAACGTATAATAGTATGTATTGTCATCAGTTTTAAATTTAGACTTCTCATTTCCTTCTGATCATGAATGAAAACTGCAATTGATAATTGCTAAAAAAAAAAGGTTTGAAAAGAAATAGTCGTCAATTTGATATGAAAACATATTTACTGTAAATTCTGGCAATGGCATTGACATTATCCGGAAGTATAATCTATTGTACCCGAATGTCTTAGTGAGCGAAAACTTTGAAATAAATTATTCCAGCAAATATTTAATGTACGAATATATATATATATATATATATATATATATATATATATATATATATATATATATATATATATATATATATATATATATATATATATATATATATATATATATATATATATATATATATATATATATATATATATATATATATATATATATATATATATATATATATATATATATATATATATATATATATATATATATATATATATATATATATATATATATAATATATATGTGTGTGTGTGTGTGTGTGTGTAATTCATATATTTATTGTTATTTTTACTTAATTTCTTCTATTGCCACCACCATAGGCAGATGGAACCGCATGGGTGACTTGCAGACCAGCAAGCTTGTCAAAGTCCATCATCTTGAGAAGTTCCTTAGTATCAGCGTCAACTTCAATGATGTCCAGTTCCAAGGCGCTGACCTCTGGAACGTAGTTGTCACGACGTTCACGTTCTTCTTCCTGAAGCTTAATGGAGATACCACGCACAGGGCCTCTCTGGATACGCTTCATTAGATGGGTAACGAAGCCAGCAATTTTGTTGCGCAGAGGCTTTGAGGGGATAATGGCTATTTCTTCACATATTCTCTTGTTGGTGTGGAAATCATTTCCCAGACGAGTGTAATATTTTTCAATAATTACACGTGCAGCCTTTTTGACGGTTTTTGTACGTACGCGACCCATGATTGCAGATTAAGCGGATGAAATATGGTTAATTCATCAACAATGATTACCTAATTGTGATTACCTAATTGTGTTTACGGGAAAGAGCCCAAAGCTCGTATCTTCCCGTCTCCTGATCGGTTCCATTTTTAGACTTAGTGATACTTATCATACCTGTCCTTAAAACTATGGATTGAGGTAGCATTAACTACCTCCTCGCTTAGCGAATTCCAATTATCAACTACTCTTACACTGAAAAAGTATTTCCTTACATCCTGCAAACAAGTTTTCTTCCGAAGCTTCAAACTATGACCTCTAGTTCTAGAGCCAGCCATATCGAAATATCGATCCCTATCCACTCTATCATAACCATGAAGGAATTTAAAGACTGTCACCATATCCCCCCTTACTCTTCTAGCTTCGAGTGATGGCAAGTCTAATTCCCTCAGCCTCTCATCATAACCGAGATTGCGTATTTCTGGCACCAGTTTCGTGGCATGTCTTTGAACTTTTTCAAGCTTAGCTATGTGCTTTTTCAAGTGCGGATTCCAAAAGGGGGCTGCATATTCGAGTTTTGGCCTCACATAGGTTACATAAATATTTCTGAACATTTCCTTGTCCATGTGCCTGAAGGCTACCCTTACATTTGATAAGAATGCATATGCTGCCCTTACTACGCCATTTATATGTATTTCTGGAGACAAATCTGCCAATATGTTTACTCCTAGATCTCTCTCATTTTCTGTCTCCTGAAGTTGTACTCCAGCCACCGAGTAGTCAAGCTTGGGCCTTCTTGCACTTGTACCCATTCTCATTACCTTACATTTTGAGGTATTGAATTTCATTAGCCACTTTTCTGACCACTCATGCAGATTATTTAGATCCTCCTGAAGTTCTCTACCATTGTTCTCGTTTTTTACTTTCTTCACAATCTTTGCATCATCTGCAAACATATTCATGAATGAATTTACAGACTCTGGTAGGTCATTTACATATACAAGGAACAAAAGTGGCCCTAAAACTGAACCCTGTGGAACTCCACTACTAACTCTTCTCCATTCAGACACTGAGTGTCTTACTCTAACCCTCTGTTCCCTTCCTTCTAAGTAAGTTTTTATCCATTCCAAGACATTTCCACCTATTCTAGCCATTGATTGCAGCTTCCTAATAAGTCTCCCATGTGGAACAGTGTCAAACGCTTTCTGGAAGTCTAGGAATATGCAATCTGCCCAGCCCTCTCTTTCCTGTAAGATTTGGCTTACCTCATCATAAAATTCTAATAAGTTTGTTACTGTTGATCTTCCTTCTCTGAAGCCATGTTGCCTCACTGACAAAAAGTTGAAGGATTCCAAGTGAAGAGAGATATGTTTCCTTAGTAGTTTCTCCATAAGTTTGCAAACTATGCTGGTCAAGGAAACTGGTCTATAGTTCAGAGCCGTATCCCTCCTTCCCTTTTTGAAGATAGGTATCACATTTGCTTGTTTCCAGCATCTTGGAATCTCCCCCGACTCCAATGACTCCTTAAATATGATACTTAGTTCCACTGATATTGTGTTTGCGCATTTTTTATGCACATGAGGGGATATGTCATCAGGACCTGTAGCTTTATGAACATCTAAATCCATCAGCGCTTTGCATACCTCTGTGGCTGTAAGGTTGATGTTCTCTAATACCGGCCCTTGAGCTTCTATCACTGCAATCTGAGGGGGTGGGGTATATTCTACTGTAAATACTGACTGAAACTCCTTGTTCAATTCTTTGCAGATCTCTTCGTCCGTCTCAGTGATGCTTCCATCCGCTCTCTTTAGCCTTAAAACCTGTTCTTTTACCTTCAGTTTTCCTCTGATAAAGCTGTGGAAAAGCTTGGGATTTTCTTTAGCCTTCCTGGTGATGTCCCTCTCATAATCTTTCTCTGCCTCTCTCCTTTTACTTAGGTAGTCGTTTCTTGCTCTTTTGTAGGTTTGCCAGGCATTTATGTTTTTTCTCCTCCTATACCTTTTCCAGCATTTGTCTCTCCACTCCTTAGCTCTTTTACACCCATTATCGAACCATTTCTCTCTGGCATGAATTACACCTACTTTGGTGACAGGTATGCAGCAATCTACTATCTTCCCATATTTCTCACAAAAGATGTCATACATTTCTTGTACAGATTTGTTGTAAAATAAGGTTCTCCAGTCAAAAACTGCAAAAAGCTCATTCATTTTGATGTAATCTCCTTTCTGATAGTTCCTCCTCATGTCCTCAGTGCCTCTACTCTCAGGAAGAATGTCTTCAATGATATACTCCATCAACAACACACAGTGGTCACTCTTTCCAATTGGTGGTTCATACTCAATATTTTCAATATCCAACACATTATCTGTGAACACCAGATCAAGTAGTGATGGCTCATCCCCACCCCTGGCTCTTGTTGGTTCCATTACATGTTGGTGTAGGAAATTCCCTTGTACGCAATCTAGGAATCTTGCCCCAAAGGAGTCCTCACCACTGTGTGGGTCAAGATTTATCCAATCTATCTCTTTATGATTAAAGTCTCCCATAATCAAAATCCTACATTTTTTCTCCCGCGCCATGTTAACAACTGAGTTTATGACTTCAATCGTACCTATATGACTTTCCTCATAAATTTCAAGCCTATTTTGGTTCCTTGGTGGGTTGTATACAACAGTTATTATAATGCTCTCTGACCCAGTATTTATGCGAGCAACAAGAAATTCCCTGAACTCACTTTCTATAGCCAAGTTTATCTCTTCAACTTGAATCCTCTCACTTATGAGCAGTGCTATCCCTCCACCAGTCCTCTCAGATCTTTCGACCCTTAGTATTCTGAAGCCCTTAGGAAAAACTGTGACACTGTTTATGTCCTCACTCAACTTAGTCTCTGTAATTGCTACTATATCTGCCTTACTGTTGTGAATCCTATCTTTTAATTCTACTGCCTTACCAGCTAATCCATCAGCATTTGTGTATAACAATCTTAATGAGGCCCCATCCCCTGATCTTCTGTCATTATCTTCTTTATCTCCCCTTTGTCTGGAAGTATTCCATAACGAAAATTTTTCTTCTCTTCTTCTCTTCTTCATCTGTGTGTGTGAGAGTGTGTGTGTGTGTGTGTGTGTGTGTGTGTGTGATTACCTAATTGTGATTACCTAATTGTGTTTACGGGAAAGAGCCCAAAGCTCGTATCTTCCCATCTCCTGGTCGCTTCCATTTTAGACTTAGTGATACTTATCATACCTGTCCTTAAAACTATGGATTGAGATAGCATTAACTACCTCCTCGCTTAGCCAATTCCAATTATCAACTACTCTTACACTGAAAAAGTATTTCCTTACATCCTGCAAAGAAGTTTTCTTACGAAGCTTCAAACTATGACCTCTAGTTCTAGAGCCAGCCATATCAAAATATCGATCCCTATCCACTCTATCATAACCATGAAGGAATTTAAAGACTCTCACCATATCCCCCCTCACTCTTCTAGCTTCGAGTGATGGTAAGTCTAATTCCCTCAGCCTCTCATCATAACTGAGATTGCGTATTTCTGGCACCAGTTTCGTGGCATGTCTTTGAACGTTTTCAAGCTTAGCTATGTGCTTTTTCAAGTGCAGATTCCAAAAGGGGGCTGCATATTCGAGTTTTGGCCTCACATAGGTTACATAAATATTTCTGAACATTTCCTTGTCCATGTGCCTGAAGGCTACCCTTACATTTGATAAGAATTCATATGCTGCCCTTACTATGCCATTTATATGTATTTCTGGAGACAAATCTGCCAGTATGTTTACTCCTAGATCTCTCTCATTTTCTGTCTCTTGAAGTTGTACTCCAGCCACCGAGTAGTCAAGCTTGGGCCTTCTTGCACTTGTACCCATTCTCATTACCTTACATTTTGAAGTATTGAATTTCATTAGCCACTTTTCTGACCACTCATGCAGATTATTTAGATCCTCCTGAAGTTCTCTACCATTGTTCTCATTTTTTACTTTCTTCACAATCTTTGCATCATCTGCAAACATATTCATGAATGAATTTACAGACTCTGGTAGGTCATTTACATATACAACGAACAAAAGTGGCCCTAAAACTGAACCCTGTGGAACTCCACTACTAACTCTTCTCCATTCAGACACTGAGTGTCTTACTCTAACCCTCTGTTCCCTTCCTTCTAAGTAAGTTTTTATCCATTCCAAAACATTCACACCTATCCTAGCCATTGATTGCAGCTTCATAATAAGTCTCCCATGTGGAACAGTGTCAAACGCTTTCTGGAAGTCTAGGAATATGCAATCTGCCCAGCCCTCTCTTTCCTGTAAGAGTTGGCTTACCTCATCATAAAATTCTAATAAGTTTGTTACTGTTGATCTACCTTCTCTGAAGCCATGTTGCCTCACTGACAAAAAGTTGAAGGATTCCAAGTGAAGAGAGATATGTTTCTTTAGTAGTTTCTCCATAACTTTGCAAACTATGCTGGTCAAGGAAACTGGTCTATAGTTCAGAGCCGTATCCCTCCTTCCCTTTTTGAAGATAGGTATCACATTTGCTTGTTTCCAGCATCTTGGAATCTCCCCCGACTCCAGTGACTCCTTAAATATGATACTTAGTTCCACTGATATTGTGGTTGCGCATTTTTTAAGCACATGAGGGGATATGTCATCAGGACCTATAGCTTTATGAACATCTAAATCCATCAGCGCTTTGTGTGTGTGTGTGTGATTACCTAATTGTGATTACCTAATTGTGTTTACGGGAAAGAGCCCAAAGCTCGTATCTTCCTGTCTCCTGATCGCTTCCATTTTAGACTTAGTGATACTTATCATACCTGTCCTTAAAACTATGGATTGAGATAGCATTAACTACCTCCTCGCTTAGCCAATTCCAATTATTAACTACTCTTACACTGAAAAAGTATTTCCTTACATCCTGCAAAGAAGTTTTCTTACGAAGCTTTAAACTATGACCTCTAGTTCTACAGCCAGCCATATCAAAATATCGATCCCTATCCACTCTATCATAACCATGAAGGAATTTAAAGACTGTCACCATATCCCCCCTCACTCTTCTAGCTTCGAGTGATGGTAAGTCTAATTCCCTCAGCCTCTCATCATAACTGAGATTGCGTATTTCTGGCACCAGTTTCGTGGCATGTCTTTGAACTTTTTCAAGCTTAGCTATGTGCTTTTTCAAGTGCAGATTCCAAAAGGGGGCTGCATATTCGAGTTTTGGCCTCACATAGGTTACATAAATATTTCTGAACATTTCCTTGTCCATGTACCTGAAGGCTACCCTTACATTTGATAAGAATGCATATGCTGCCCTTACTATGCCATTTATATGTATTTCTGGAGACAAATCTGCCAGTATGTTTACTCCTAGATCTCTCTCATTTTCTGTCTCTTGAAATTGTACTCCAGCCACCGAGTAGTCAAGCTTGGGCCTTCTTGCACTTGTACCCATTCTCATTACCTTACATTTTGAAGTATTAAATTTCATTAGCCACTTTTCTGACCACTCATGCAGATTATTTAGATCCTCCTGAAGTTCTCTACCATTGTTCTCGTCTTTTACTTTCTTCACAATCTTTGCATCATCTGCAAACATATTCATGAATGAATTTACAGACTCTGGTAGGTCATTTACATATACAAGGAACAAAAGTGGCCCTAAAACTGAACCCTGTGGAACTCCACTACTAACTCTTCTCCATTCAGACACTGAGTGTCTTACTCTAACCCTCTGTTCCCTTCCTTCTAAGTAAGTTTTTATCCATTCCAAAACATTTCCACCTATTCTAGCCATTGATTGCAGCTTCCTAATAAGTCTCCCACGTGGAACAGTGTCAAACGCTTTCTGGAAGTCTAGGAATATGCAATCTGCCCAGCCCTCTCTTTCCTGTAAGATTTGGCTTACCTCATCATAAAATTCTAATAAGTTTGTTACTGTTGATCTACCTTCTCTGAAGCCATGTTGCCTCACTGACAAAAAGTTGAAGGATTCCAAGTGAAGAGAGATATGTTTCCTTAGTAGTTTCTCCATAACTTTGCAAACTATGCTGGTCAAGGAAACTGGTCTATAGTTCAGAGCCGTATCCCTCCTTCCCTTTTTGAAGATAGGTATCACATTTGCTTGTTTCCAGCATCTTGGAATCTCCCCCGACTCCAGTGACTCCTTAAATATGATACTTAGTGCCAGTGATATTGTGTTTGCGCATTTTTTAAGCACATGAGGGGATATGTCATCGGGACCTGTAGCTTTATGAACATCTAAATCCATCAGCGCTTTGCATACCTCTGTGGCTGTAAGGTTGATGTTCTCTAATGCCGGCCCTTGAGCTTCTATCACTGCAATCTGGGGGGGTGGGGTATTTTCTACTGTAAATACTGACTGAAACTCCTTGTTCAATTCTTTGCAGATCTCTTCATCCGTCTCAGTGATGCTTCCATCCGCTCTCTTTAGCCTTAAAACCTGTTCTTTTACCTTCAGTTTTCCTCCAATAAAGCTGTGGAAATGCTTGGGATTTTCTTTAGCCTTTCTGGTGATGTCCCTCTCATAGTCTCTCTCTGCCTCTCTCCTTTTACTTAGGTAGTCATTTCTTGCTCTTTTGTAGGTTTGCCAGGCATTTATGTTTTTTCTCCTCCTATACCTTTTCCAGCATTTGTCTCTCCACTCCTTAGCTCTTTTACACCCATTATCGAACCATTTCTCTCTGGCATGAATTACACCTACTTTGGTGACAGGTATGAAGCAATCTACTATCTTCCCATATTTCTCACAAAAGATGTCATACATTTCTTGTGCAGATTTGTTTGTAAAATAAGGTTCTCCAGTCAATAACTGTAAAAAGCTCATTCATTTTGATGTAATCTCCTTTTGGATAGTTTCTCCTCATGTCCTCAGTGCCTCTACTCTCAGGAAGAATATCTTCAATGATATACTCCATCAACAACACACAGTGGTCACTCTTTCCAATTGGTGGTTCATACTCAATTTTTTCAATTTCCAACACATTATCTGTGAACACTAGATCAAGTAGTGATGGCTCATCCCCACCCCTGGCCCTTGTTGGTTCCATTACATGTTGGTGTAGGAAATTCCCTTGTACGCAATCTAGGAATCTTGCCCCGAATGAGTCCTCACCACTGTGTGGGTCAAGATTTATCCAATCTATCTCTTTATGATTAAAGTCTCTCATAATCAAAATCCTACATTTTTTTCCCGTGCCATGTTAACAACTGAGTTTATGACTTCAATAGTACCTATATGACTTTCCTCATAAACTTCAAGCCTATTTTGGTTCCTTGGTGGGTTGTATACAACAGTTATTATAATGCTCTCTGACCCAGTATTTATGCGAGCAACAAGAAATTCCTTGAACTCACTTTCTATAGCCAAGTTTATTTCTTCAACTTGAATCCTTTCACTTATGAGCAGTGCTATCCCTCCACCAGTCCTCTCATATCTTTCAACCCTTGGTATTCTGAAGCCCTTAGGAAAAACTGTGACACTGTTTATGTCCTCACTCAACTTAGTCTCTGTAATTGCTACTATATCTGCCTTACTGTTGTGAATCCTATCTTTTAATTCTACTGCCTTACCAGCTAATCCATCAGTATTTGTGTATAACAATCTTAATGAGGCCCCATCCCCTGATCTTGTGTCATTATCTTCTTTATCTCCCCTTTGTCTGGAAGAACTCTGAAATGAAAATTTTTCCTCTGTTCTTCATTTCTTTCCTCATTTAACCTTCTTGCCTCTTGCAACAAGTTATTGATCTTTCCCATCTCTTCCTGTGTTCTGTATCGTCTAATGAACACTTCTTTGAATTCTTGAAGGTCTTTTAGACTTTTTTTTCTCAACAATATTTCCCTACATGTTTCCCCTCTCTCAAAGGTTACTTTTGTTGGTCTCGGCTTTCCTTCCCTCGAATATTTACCTAGTTGGTGTATGTTTACAATATCCTCAGGACCACAAACTACTCCAAGCTTTCTTATCAGGTCTACAACCCTAGCTTTATTTTCTTCAAGTCTCCTCTGCCATGTTGGCTCCTGGGATTCGCTTATGCCTGAGATTACCACTGTCTTCTCCTTATCAAGTGCCTGTCTGATGAGTGGGTATGCCCTTTCCATCACAACATCTTTCATTTTTTCGATTACTGTCTCTTTATAGTCAACTGTTTGTATGTTTTCCAGTGCCACCACCTTTACAGCCTCTTTTACTGCCACATTCCCCTTTAGTGCATCAGCAAAGGAAGTTTTCATGGCATCATTTTCTATATTCAGCTCCTGGAACTCTTTTCTGAACTGTTCAATGTTTTCCTTAATCTGGACATTCCAAGCAGCAATCTCGTCTCTCTCAGAAGAGAGCAGTGAACTAACATCTAATTCCTTTAGGTTGTCATTCAGCTGTTTGTTTTTATCTTCTTGTTTAGAAATTCCAGATTGTGTGTGTGTGTTCCGGTTTTTTGTCACGGACTCCCTTTTCACCCAAGGGCTAGGACGTTTGCCTTCTTGCGAAGGACTTGTTTTGGCAGATGTAATCGTTATCCTGAGTGCATGCCCTTGCAAACCTCAGACCGTGACGGAGCGGGAACCCTCGACCTGACATCTCAGAGTCGCGGACGCTACCGTTTGAGCCACGGTGACTACACACACACACACACACACACACACTGTTGTATATAACCCACCAAGGAACCAGAATAGGCTTGAAGTTTATGAGGAAATTCATATTGGTACTATTGAAGTCATAAACTCAGTTGTTAACATGGCACGGGAAAAAAATGTAGGATTTTGATTATGGAAGATTTTAATCATAAAGAGATAGACTGGATAAATCTTGACCCACACAGTGGTGAGGACTCATTCGGGGCAAGATTCCTAGATTGCGTACAAGGGAATTTCCTACACCAACATGTAATGGAACCAACGAGGGCCAGGGGTGGGGATGAGCCATCACTACTTGATCTAGTATTCACAGATAATGTGTTGGATATTGAAAAAAATTAGTATGAACCACCAGTTGGAAAGAGTGACCACTGTGTGTTGTTGATGGGGTATATCATTGAAGATATTCTGCCTGAGGGTAGAGGCACTGAGGACATGAGAAGGAACTATCCGAAAGGAGATTACATCAAAATGAATGAGCTTTTTGCAGTTATTGACTGGAGAACCTTATTTTACAACAAATCTGTGCAAGAAATGTATGACATCTATTGTGAGAAATATGGGAAGATAGTAGATTGCTGCATACCTGTCACCAAAGTAGGTGTAATTCATGCCAGAGAGAAATGGTTCAATAATGGGTGTAAAAGAGCTAAGGAGTGGAGAGACAAATGCTGGAAAAGGTATAGGAGGAGAAAAAATATAAATGCCTGGCAAACCTACAAAAGAGCAAGAAATGACTACCTAAGTAAAAGGAGAGAGGCAGAGAGAGACTATGAGAGGGCCATCACCAGGAAGGCTAAAGAAAATCCCAAGCTTTTCCACAGCATTATCAGAGGAAAACTGAAGGTAAAAGAACAGGTTTTAAGACTAAAGAGAGCGGATGGAAGCATCACTGAGACGGATGAAGAGATCTGCAAAGAATTGAACAAGGAGTTTCAGTCAGTATTTACAGTAGAAAATACCCCACCCCCTCAGATTGCAGAGATAGAAGCTCAAGGGCCGGTATTAGAGAACATCAACCTTACAGCCACAGAGGTATGCAAAGCGCTGATGGATTTAGATGTTCATAAAGCTAAAGGTCCTGATGACATATCCCCTCATGTGCTTAAAAAATGCGCAAACTCAATATCAGTGGCACTAAGTATCATATTTAAAAAGTCACTGAAGTCAGGGGAGATTCCAAGATGCTGGAAACAAGCAAACGTGATACCTATCTTCAAAAAGGGAAGGAGGGATACGGCTCTGAACTATAGACCAGTTTCCTTGACCAGCATAGTTTGCAAAGTTATGGAGAAACTACTAAGGAAACATATCTCTCTTCACTTGGAATCCTTCAACCTTTTGTCAGTGAGGCAACATGACTTCAGAGAAGGTAGATCAACAGTAACAAACTTATTAGAATTTTATGATGAGGTAAGCCGAATCTTACAGGAAAGAGAGGGCTGGGTAGATTGCATATTCCTAGACTTCTAGAAAGCGTTTGACACTGTTCCACATGGGAGACTTATTAGGAAGCTGCAAGCAATGGCTAGAATAGGTGGAAATGTTTTGGAATGGATAAAAACTTACTTAGTAGAAAGGGAACAGAGGGTTAGAGTAAGACACTCAGTGTCTGAATGGAGAAGAGTTAGTAGTGGAGTTCCACAGGGTTCAGTTTTAGGGCCACTTTTGTTCCTTGTATATGTAAATGACCTACCAGAGTCTGTAAATTCATTCATGAATATGTTTGCAGATGATGCGAAGATTGTGAAGAAAGTAAAAAACGAGAACAATGGTAGAGAACTTCAGGAGGATCTAAATAAGCTGCATGAGTGGTCAGAAAAGTGTCTAAAGTAATTCATTACTTCAGAATGTAAGCTAATGAGAATGGGTACAAGTGCAAGAAGGCCCAAGCTTGACTACTCGGTGGCTGGAGTACAACTTCAAGAGACAGAAAATGAGAGAGATCTAGGCGTAAACATACTGGCAGATTTGTCTCCAGAAATACATATAAATGGCATAGTAAGGGCAGCATATGCATTCCTATCAAATGTAAGGGTAGCCTTCAGGCACATGGACAAGGAAATGTTCAGAAATATTTATGTAACCTATGTGAGGCCAAAACTCGAATATGCAGCCCCCTTTTGGAATCCACACTTGAAAAAGCACATAGCAAAGCTTGAAAAAGTTCAAAGACATGCCACGAAACTGGTGCCAGAAATACGCAATCTCAGTTATGATGAGAGGCTGAGGGAATTAGCCTTTCCATCACTCGAAGCTAGAAGATTGAGGGGGGATATGCTGACAGTCTGTAAATTCCTTCATGGTTATGATAGAGTGGATAGGGATCGATATTTTGATATGGCAGGCTCTAGAACTAGAGGTCATAGTTTGAAGCTTCGTAAGAAAACTTCTTTGCAGGATGTAAGGAAATACTTTCTCAGTGTAAGAGTAGTTGATAATTGGAATTGGCTAAGCGAGGAGGTAGTTAATGCTATCTCAATCCATAGTTTTAAGGACAGGTATGATAAGTATCACTAAGTATAAAATGGAAGCGATCAGGAGACGGGAAGATACGAGCTCTGGGCTCTTTCCCGTAAACACAATTAGGTAATCAATTAGGTAATCACACACACACACATATATATATATATATATATATATATATATATATATATATATATATATATATATATATATATATATATATATATATATATATATATATATATATATATATATATATAGTTAAATTCAATCCCTCCAAGACAGTTTCTGGCTATCTCTTTATATTCTCCTCCTGATAACCCTATTGTCTTCGAAACTAACGAAATTTACCCTCTTAACTCTATCAACATATTAGGAATCCATATAGCCTCTAACTTATCTTGGAGGAATCACATAATCCAAATTTCTAAATTTTCATCCAAAATATTGGGGGTTTTGTTTCGTTTTCGTCATTACTTTTCCTCTTTACAGTTACTGAAAATTTACAAAGGTCTTATCCGTCCCTGTATAGAGAATACTGCTTACACATCTGGGGGGCTTCTTCTTATACTTATTTTTCTTGATAGGGTTGAATCTAAGGCAGTCAGACTCATTAATGATCCTTCTCTTACTTCTAATCTGGATTCTCTCTCTCTTCGCCGTAAGGTATCTTCCCTTTCGCTTTTCTATCGCTACTACTTCCATCGCTGCTCTGATGAGTTGGCGAGTTGCATCCCTCCCCCACTGCCGAGCCGCGTAACACTCGCCAAGCGGCCTCATCTCACAGGTACTATATGGAGATTTGTAGCTCGCGGATTGGTCGGTGCAGTGATTGCTTCTTCCCATCTACCTCCAGACTCTGGAACTCTCTCCTTCCTTCTGTCTTTCCTAATTCTTATAACCTTTCATCCTTCAAAAAGCAGATGTATCGTCATCTCAGAGCCTAGTCCTCCATATCTCTGGGTCCTTTGTACTTTGACTGTTTTTTTCTGTCTGTCGTTTTCCTTTGTGTGACATTACCTCATCTCTGCCTTGTCCTTAACCTTTTCATTTCCTTCGTCTTGGTGTTTTCTCGTGCCCGGGCCTTTATTGATGAGGGAAGTCTCTGCCTGTTCCGGTGTCACACTAAAAAAAAAATAAAATAAAAAATAAATAAATAAAAATAAAAAGTATTATATATATATATATATATATATATATATATATATATATATATATATATATATATATATATATATATATATATATATATATATATATATATATATATATAGATATATATATGAATCATTTTTTTCATATATATATATATGGAGAATTTCCCCCCAGACACATCCAGGTGGGGGAAATTCTTCAGTTAATCTGAGTAAGGGGGAGATTCTTCAGTACTGTCTATCTGGTTGTCTGTCTGTCCGTTTAGGTTTGGGTAGATTAGGTTAGGTTGGGTCAGGTCTTTATTTCGTAATTGAAATTCATACATCCATCCATATACTCCAAGGTAGATAAATAGACAGACCTAACCTAACTTAACCAAACCTAACCTAACCCAACCTAATCTAACACATTCCCTCAGCCCTTTCCATCTGACATGTCACAACACTCCCCATCTCTAATTTCTCTCTAAAATTGTTACGCCGGGCACTCTGGGGGGGATTCTTCCGTTGAACTCAGTTGAGTGGGAGATTATTCAGTAGGGTACTCTAAGAAAAATTCTTCAGTTGATCCATATATATATATATATATATATATATATATATATATATATATATATATATATATATATATATATATATATATATATATATATATATGATAAAAGAACATCAGACCTCAAAAAGGGAAGGAGGGATACGGCTCTGAACTATAGACCAGTTTCCTTGACCAGCATAGTTTGCAAAGTTATGGAGAAACTACTAAGGAAACATATCTCTCTTCACTTGAAATCCTTCAACTTTTTGTCAGTGAGGCAACATGGCTTCAGAGAAGGTAGATCAACAGTAACAAACTTATTAGAATTTTATGATGAGGTAAGCCGAATCTTACAGGAAAGAGATGGCTGAGCAGATTGCATATTCCTAGACTTCCAGAAAGCTTTTGACACTGTTCCACATGGGAGACTTATTAGGAAGCTGCAGTCAATGGCTAGAATAGGTGGAAATGTTTTAGAATGGATAAAAACTTACTTAGAAGGAAGGGAACAGAGGGTTAGAGTAAGACACTCAGTGTCTGAATGGAGAAGAGTTAGTAGTGGAGTTCCACAGGGTTCAGTTTTAGGGCCACTTTTGTTCGTTGTATATGTAAATGACCTACCAGAGTCTGTAAATTCATTCATGAATATGTTTGCAGATGATGCAAAGATTGTGAAGAAAGTAAAAACGAGAACAATGGTAGAGAACTTCAGGAGGATCTAAATAATCTGCATGAGTGGTCAGAAAAGTGGCTAATGAAATTCAATACTTCAAAATGTAAGGTAATGAGAATGGGTACAAGTGCAAGAAGGCCCAAGCTTGACTACTCGGTGGCTGGAGTACAACTTCAAGAGACAGAAAATGAGAGAGATCTAGGAGTAAACATACTGGCAGATTTGTCTCCAGAAATACATATAAATAGCATAGTAAGGGCAGCATATGCATTCTTATCAAATGTAAGGGTAGCCTTCAGGCACATGGACAAGGAAATGTTCAGAAATATTTATGTAACCTATGTGAGGCCAAAACTTGAATATGCAGCCCCCTTTTGAAATCCACACTTGAAAAAGCACATAGCTAAGCTTGAAAAAGTTCAAAGACATGCCACGAAACTGGTGCCAGAAATACGCAATCTCAGTTATGATGAGAGGCTGAGGGAATTAGACTTACCATCACTCGAAGCTAGAAGAGTGAGGAGGGATATGGTGACAGTCTTTAAATTCCTTCATGGTTATGATAGAGTGGATAGGGATCGATATTTTGATATGGCAGGCTCTAGAACTAGAGGTCATAGTTTGAACATTCGTAAGAAAACTTCTTTGCAGGATGTAAGGAAATACTTTTTCAGTGTAAGAGTAGTTGATAATTGGAATTGGCTAAGCGAGGAGGTAGTTAATGCTATCTCAATCCATAGTTTTAAGGACAGGTATGATAAGTATCACTAAGTACAAAATGGAACCGATCTGGAGACGGGAAGATACGAGCTTTGGGTTCTTTCCCGTAAGCACAATTAGGTAATCACAATTAGGTAATCACACGTAAAATGTTGGAGGAAAAGACGAAGATACTACATACAGAAAAACATTTTCGACGTCTGCAAATTCTGGAAGCTCTATACATAGATAAGTTAGATCCTCCTATGAATGCGCAAGTGACAAATTGTATTACTCTGCCAATTCTGAGAGTATAGAGCAGAGGCCAGAGATAAGGATGCTTGGGGTCCATCCTACAGCAACTCTCGAAACTTCGCAGAGATACTGAATCTTTCTGGTGAATATAACAAAAGGTGGATAATAGATATCATATAAAACCTCCTTCCACTACTAAATAGATAATCATTTGACAATGTACGAAGCTGTACGAAACGCTATGAATTCTCTTAAAATTTCCGACTTAATAATTAGTCTCAACAATATTGAATAAGTTATTGTAAGAACTTTGGAAAAGCTATACAAGAAAACTGCGAATGCAAAAACAGCGGTTATATTCAACAAACTATATATATATATATATATATATATATATATATATATATATATATATATATATATATATATATATATATATATATATATATATATATATATATAACCAATTAGGCACATTACATATGTGAGAACATGAATCATTTTTTACCCCGACCGGGACTCGAACCTAGGACTTATAATTACTAAGTCAAGGCGCTACCAACTACACACCACAGAAGGTTTTAAAAGGAATCCAACCTTATTGTTTATATCTGCTATACTTAGGAATGAACGCATTCTATCTAAATGCCACTATATTCATATTACAGATTCCCCAACCTCACTCGTGGCTTCATTTTCGCATTTAATTCAATTACCACAATATCATTTAAGGTGTCAAAATAGGCAAAATTCATTAATTTTCAAACAGTTTTATGTATCGAAATTGAACAGACCAAAAGTATCACATTAGACGAAAATGCGGCAATACAGTCAGTGTTGCCATAAAACAGAGTTGAATAATAACTCTCATACTAATAACATTATTAATTTGCAAAATTATATTGAATATTACTTTAAGAAAGTAAATACTTATCTAAAGAAAGAAAATCAATCATATTAATACAAAAATATATGTGGAAATTTTTCTAGAAAACATTAAATCTAATAACAAAATGTAACTTGGATATAAGGAAGAAAAATCATAAAACCAAAACAACGTACAGTTCGTTATGACAAAAAGAAGCAAAATTGAGGGATCAGTTTAGAACAACATCAAAAATTATTAATAAATAAAGTGAAAATATATATATATATATATATATATATATATATATATATATATATATATATATATATATATATATATATATATATATATATATATATATATATATATATATATATATATATATATATATATATATATATATATATATATATATATATATATATATATATATATATATATATATATATATATATATATATATATATATATATATATATATATATATATATATATATATATATATATCAATTAATAAATAAATTAATATATAAATAAACAAGACATATATCATACCACTACAACACTCCAACTAAAGAAAGAAAATACACTATGCCACTACAACACTCCCCTTCCAGTACAGGAGTACATTAGTTTTTAACACTGATAATAGAAAATATAGATATATAATATATATGTGGAGACATAGATACAAAAATACAAATTAATAATATACATAATCAGGGTTACGATTAAATCTAACTCGACGAGATTTCGTAACAACAGATTGAGGTATTTTCTCTTCAATAACATCTTCATTATCAATATTTTCAGGAATAGTTGCACTATTAGGAATTAATGTATCAGAATCTGTGTCATTTGTGGAATTAGAATCAGAAAAATCATTATTTACACTTGGTTCAATCACATCAGAATTGACAGCTGCTGACACAGAATCATTATTTACAGTAGGTTCTGTCTCATTAGAACTGATAGTTTTTGGTATTGAGGCAGGTTTCAATCTATTTACAGATACAGTAGTTAAATTTCCAGAAAGCTGACGTAGAATAAAATATTTATCACCACGTTCCACAACTTCAAGTGGACCAAAGTAGCGAGCCTCTAAAGGGCGATGTCCACGATCCACTCTAACCCAAACATGTGTACATGATTCAAGATCTTTTGGAACATAAGGTTTAACAGAGGATGAATGAAGGTATCCATAAGAGGATTCAGAAAAATCTAATTCACACATTCGAGATACAAATTCAGAGACAATTTCTTTTTGTTGTACAAAAGAAGGAATTTCAGTTGTTACCATGATTTTAGGACTAATTAGCATACTCCCTGTCACCAAAGTAAATGGAGAAACTCCAGACTCTGTGGGGACACATCTTAAACCTAAAAGTACTACTGGTAAAGAAGCAAGCCAATCATCTTTACGTGCCATCAGAGATACTTTCAATACTCTATGTGATCTTTCAACCATGCCATTGGATTGAGGGTGATATGAAGTTGTACGCAGTCTATGAAATCCAATTATTGAGGAAAGTTGCTGAAATAATGCAGATTCAAACTGAGCACCTCTATCAGTAAAAACATATAATGGCACTCCAAAAAGAGATACCCAACCTTTAATAAAAGCAAAAGCAACAGTGGTAGCAGAAATATCTGTGATGGGGATGGCTTCCAACCATCTAGTAGATCTGTCAATACAGGTAAGAACGTATTGTTCTGGTGCTGTAAAAGACTGGCCAGGGACTTTACTAGGAGGGAGAGGACCAACAATATCTAAATGTACAAATTCAAATCTCCCAAAAGGTGCTGTAAAATTTGTAATAGGAGCACGGGTATTGCGGTGCACTTTAACTTGCTGACAAGAAGTACACTCTTTAGTCCAACTTCGAATATCTCGATCCATATTAGGCCAAAAGTACCTAGCTTTGATAAGGTGCAACGTACCTTTGACTCCTGGATGTGAAATGTTATGCATAAGTTGAAATACTGATTTACGACAAGCTAAGGGAAGAAATGGTCTCGGATGGGGTGTTGACACGTCACAATATAAGTCATGATTCTGTGTCAGTGGATTGGCTCTAAGCTATACTGGTTAAATCATGTAAGTCCACTGAGACAGAAGATACAGGTAATGGTCTGGAAAGACAATCTTCTACAACATTGTCTGCACCCTTGATATGTACAACATCTGATATACATTCGCTAATTAAAGACCAATATCGTTGCTGTCTATCTGACTTGGCTGTATGAGGATTCTTAAATGCAAAAACAAGGGGTTTATGATCAGTAAATAAAACGGCTTCACGTCCTTCAATTACATGTTTAAATTTTAGTACAGCCAGATACGCAGCAAGCAGTTCTCGGTCAAAGGTAGAATAACACTTCTGAGTTTCTGATAATTTCTTTGAAAAGAATTCAATAGGGACAAATTTACCATCCTGAATTTGGTGTAGCGCAGCTCCAGCTGCCACTTGGGAACAATCAGTCACCAGATGCAGTGGAGAATTACACTTACTAGTGAAATATGCGATGGTGCAAGCATTGTTAAGTGACTCTTTTGCACTTACAAAGGCAGATTCTGCTTCCGAATTCCATACTAGTTCTTTAGATTTAGGTTGTAATCTAATTAAGTCGGTCAAAGGATATACAACATCAGCAAAATGCGGTACCATTTCTCTATAGTAATTGAGCATTCCTATAAACCTACGTAAGGCAGCAGAATCTGCTGGCTTAGGAAAATCAACAATATCTGTCTGTTTATGAGAACCAGGTTTTAAACCATTAGCAGTGATCAAATATCCTAAATAGTCTATTTCATTTTTAAAGAATTCACATTTATCAACAGAAATTTTAAGATTATTAGAGCTTAGGATTTCAAATACTATAGACAAATGTTTCTTGTGCTCTTCTGTATTCTCTGAAAATATCATCAGAATATCATCTAGGTAAATAAATACAAAATCAAGGTTTCTAAATAAATTGTCCCTCAAACGCTGAAAAGTGGCAGGGGCATTCCGAAGACCATAAGGCATATATAAATATTCAAATAGCCCAAAGGGTGTGGTTACTGCTGTCTTTTCAACATCTGAAGGATTCATTGGGATCTGGTGATAGGCTTTTAACAAATCAATTTTACTGAATATCTTTTTCTTGTAAAGCTTTAATGACACACTACTAATATGTGGTAAAGGATATTTATCTGGCTTGGTCAAAGTATTAAGTTGCCTAAAATCACCACATACTCTCCACTCTCCCGGCTTAGGTTTAGGAACTAAATGAATGGGTGAAGCCCAAGGTGATTTAGAGGGTTGTACAATTCCCATATCCAACAACTACTTAAATGCTTCCTTGGCAGCAAAATATTTGTCTGGAGCCAACGGACGACATCTAGCAAATGTCGGAGGAGAACTCCCTGTATCTATATAATGAAAAACATTAGAATTCTTGAAAGAATTATTAGCTGTAAGAGGCTTAACACAGGACAAGAGTGAGGGAAAATCTTGGAACAACTGTTGTACAGAATCAGGTAAATAGTTCAAATTATTAATCACATAAGAAACATTATGTTTTGCAATATCACCTTTTACAGAACATTGTGTTATATTGTCATGTAAAGTTTTCTTCTTACAATCAATAAACAATCCAAAATTGCAAAGACAATCATTACCTAATAAAGGTGTACATACATCTGCAACAACAAATGTCCAGTTAAATCGACGGCGCAACTGCCGAATATCAAGGTCAAGAATAATTTCACCATAAACTTTTATTGACTCACCAGTGGCCGTAGAAATATTAACTGCTGTTGGCCTTAATAAAATTTCTGAAACATACTTATATGGAATAATGGAGACTGCAGCTCCTGTATCTACAGTGAAGACCATGTCACTACAACCAATTTTGGCTACAACCTGTAGAAGTGGCAGAACAGAAGTGGCCGTAGCTACAATTTTCTCTTCTGTCTGCTTTATTAGTTTTCCGAACTAGGAAAATTCCGTGCGGGCGACGAGGACCTAGACGTTGATGCTGGGGACGGCGCTCTAGAAGAATCCTTCATCTGGATATTTTGAGATTTATTCGGCCATTGGCACCACGGCTTGCACCATTTAGCCCAAGTTCCATAATATAAATGGGCACGACAAACTTTTGGACGTTGATTTTGATGGAACGGTAGCACTCCTAGGCCTACAGGTGGATTCTTGGAAATTGATACATACTGGGATGTACTAGCTTGACGAGAAACTGACGACTGATCAACAACATTGATGGGCTTAGCCCTATTATTAATTTGAGAAAATACAACTAGTTCATCTGCAAGCTTGCCTAAAGCTGGTAAATCCATATTTTGCTGAGAGGCTAAAACTGCCGAAATACTACTGGGAACTGCTTGCAAGAATTTATGTTTCACTAGGTCATCTGTTACTCCTAATTTAGAAGCAGTTCTGCGAATTTCTTCTAAATAAACTGAAGGCTTGCCATGCATTACTGTATTACTTATCAAATCATTGAAAAGTTCAGGCTTGGTCTGTTCAAAAAGATTTGTGAGGTATGCTTTAATTATATCATAGTCTCTCCTATTTAAAGTGTCTTGGGGAACACGTTCTACAACAGTAGGGGGCAAGGCAGAAAACACATGGAAAAATTTTGTTTCACTGGATTTCACATTAGCTAAGCCAAATTGAGCTTCAAGAATAGAAAACCACCCTGAAACGCAGGTGTCCATGAATGCAGGGGCTTTCACTGCTATGTGCTTGACAGCACTAGACTTATCATCATCAGAATCGGGCATTGTTTATGACAGCTTATCTTGGAGTACAAATACTGAAAGAAACCTAGGCCTTGCCTACCGGTATGATGCTGAAGAAATTTTGTCACTTAGGCCTATCTTGTCAATTACAAATATCTTGTCAATTACAAATATCTTGTCACTCCGGGGTCACCACTTTGTAGTTCGATGTTGACAAGATATCAAGATTACCACAATATCATTTAAGGTGTCAAAATAGGCAAAATTCATTAATTTTCAAGCAATTTTATGTATCGAAAATGAACAGACCAAAAGTATCACATTAGACGAAAAGGCGGCAATACAGAGTCAGTGTTGCCATAAAACAGAGTTGAATAATAACTCTCATACTAATAACATTATTAATTTGCAAAATTATATTGAATATTACTTTAAGAAAGTAAATACTTATCTAAAGATAGAAAATTAATCATATTATTACAAAAATATATGTGGAAATTTTACTAGAAAACATTAAATCTAATAACAAAATGTAACCTGGATATAAGGAAGTAAAATCATAAAACCAAAACAACGTACAGTTCGTTTTGACAAAAAGAAGCAAAATTGAGGGATCAGTTTAGAACAACAACAAAATTATTAATAAATAAAGTGAAAATATATATATCAATTAATAAATAAATTAATATATAAATAAAGAAGACATATATCATACCACTACAACACTCCAAATAAAGAAAGAAAATACACTATGCCACTACAAATCATTTTTTATTTACCCCGACGGGGACTCGAACCTAGGATTTATAATTACTAAGTCAAGGTGCCACCAACTACATACCACAGAAGGTTTTAAGAGGAAACCAACCTTATAGCTTAAATCTGCTATACTTAGGAATGAACGCATTCTATCTGAATGCCACTATATTCATATTACAGATTCCCCAACCTCACTCGTGGTTTCATTTTCGCATTTAATT
>JAXCGZ010006064.1:55000-57500 GCA_037179515.1 Halocaridina rubra
ATATATATATATATATATATATATATATATATATGTGTGTGTGTGTGTGTGTAATTACCTAATTGTGATTACCTAATTGTGTTTACGGGAAAGAGCCCAAAGCTCGTATCTTCCCGTCTCCTCATCGGTTCCATTTTATACTTTGTGATACTTATCATACCTGTCCTTAAAACTATGGATTGAGATAGCATTAACTACCTCCTCGCTTAGCGTACTACTCGTACACTGAAAAAGTATTTCCTTACATCCTGCAAAGTTTTCTTATGAAGCTTCAAACTATGACCTCTGGTTCTAGAGCCAGCCATATCAAAATATCCATCCCTATCCACTCTATCATAACCATGAAGGAATTTAAAGACTCTCACCATATCCCCCCTCACTCTTCTGGCTTCGAGTGATGGTAAGTCTAATTCCCTCAGCCTCTCATCATAACTCAGATTGCGTATTTCTGGCACCAGTTTCGTGGCATGTCTTTGAACTTTTTCAAGCTTAGCTATGTGCTTTTTCAAGTGCGGATTCCAAAAGGGGGCTGCATATTCGAGGTTTGGCCTCACATAGGTTACATAAATATTTCTGAACATTTCCTTGTCCATGTGCCTGAAGGCTACCCTTACATTTGATAGGAATGCATATGCTGCCCTTACTATGCCATTTATATGTATTTCTGGAGACAAATCTGCCAGTATGTTTACTCCTAGATCTCTCTCATTTTCTGTCTCTTGAAGTTGTACTCCAGCCACCGAGTAGTCAAGCTTGGGCCTTCTTGCACTTGTACCCATTCTCATTACCTTACATTTTGAAGTATTGAATTTCATTAGCCACTTTTCTGACCACTCATGCAGATTATTTAGATCCTCCTGAAGTTCTCTACCATTGTTCTCGTTTTTTACTTTCTTCACAATCTTTGCATCATCTGCAAACATATTCATGAATGAATTTACAGACTCTGGTAGGTCATTTACATATACAAGGAACAAAAGTGGCCCTAAAACTGAACCCTGTGGAACTCCACTACTAACTCTTCTCCATTCAGATACTGAGTGTCTTACTCTAACCCTCTGTTCCCTTCCTTCTAAGTAAGTTTTTATCCATTCCAAAACATTTCCACCTATTCTAGCCATTGATTGCAGCTTCTTAATAAGTCTCCCATGTGGAACAGTGTCAAACGCTTTCTGGAAGTCTAGGAATATGCAATCTGCCTAGCCCTCTCTTTCCTGTAAGATTTGGCTTACCTCATCATAAAATTCTAACAAGTTTGTTACTGTTGATCTACCTTCTCTGAAGCCATGTTGCCTCACTGACAAAAAGTTGAAGGATTCCAAGGGAAGAGAGATATGTTTCCTTAGTAGTTTCTCCATAACTTTGCAAACTATGCTGGTCAAGGAAACTGGTCTATAGTTCAGAGCCGTATCCCTCCTTCCCTTTTTGAAGATAGGTATCACATTTGCTTGTTTCCAGCATCTTGGAATCTCCCCCGACTCCAGTGACTCCTTAAATATGATAGTACCAGTGATATTGTGTTTGCGCATTTTTTAAGCACATGAGGGGATATGTCATCAGGACCTGTAGCTTTATGAACATCTAAATCCATCAGCGCTTTGCATACCTCTGTGGCTGTAAGGTTGATGTTCTCTAATACCGGCCCTTGAGCTTCTATCACTGCAATCTGTGGGGGTGGGGTATTTTCTACTGTAAATACTGACTGATATATATATATATATATATATATATATATATATATATATATATATATATATATATATATATATATATATATATATATATATATATATATATATATATATATATATATATATATATATATATATATATATATATATATATATATATATATATATATATTTATATATATATATATATATATATATATATATATATATATATATATATATATATATATATATATATATATATATATATATATATATATATATATATATATATATATATATATATATATATATATATATATATATATATATATATATATATATATATATATATATATATATATATATATATATATATATATATATATATATATGTATACATATATATATATATATATATATATATATATATATATATATATATATATATATATATATATATATATATATATATATAGTATACATATATATATATATGTATATATATATATATATATATATATATATATATATATATATATATATATATATATATATATATATATATATATATATATATATATATATATATATTAATATATATATATATATATATATATATATATATATATATATATATATATATATATATATATATATATATATATATATATATATATATATATATATATATATATATATATATATATATATATATATATATATATATATATATATATATATATATATATATATATATATATATTCATATATATATATATATATATATATATATATATATATATATATATATATATATATATATATAT
>JAXCGZ010006064.1:60000-72879 GCA_037179515.1 Halocaridina rubra
TCCTTGACCAGCATAGTTTGCAAAGTTATGGAGAAACTACTAAGGAAACATATCTCTCTTCACTTGGAATCCTTCAAATTTTTGTCAGTGAGGCAGCATGGCTTCAGAGAAGGTAGATCAACAGTAACAAACTTTTTAGAATTTTATGATGATTTATGCCGAATCTCACAGGAAAGAAAGGGCTGGGCAGATTGCATATTCCTAGACTTCCAGAAAGCGTTTGACACTATTCCACATGGGAGACTTATTAGGAAGCTGCAAGCAATGGCTAGAACAGGTGGAAATGTCTTGGAATGGATAAAAACTTGCTTAGAAGGAAGGGAACAGAGGGTTAGAGTAAGACACGCAGTGTCTGAATGGAGATGCGTTAGTAGTGGATTTCAACAGGGTTCAGTTTTAGGGCCACTTTTGTTCCTTGTATATGTTAATGACCTACCAGAGTCTGTAAATTCATTCATGAATATGTTTGCAGTTGATGCAAAGATTGTGAAGAGCATAAAAAACGAGAACAATGGCAGAGAGCTCCAGGAAGATATAAATAGTCTGCATGAGTGGTCAGAAAAGTGGCTAATGAAATTCAATACTTCAATATGCAAGGTGATGAGAATGGGTACAAGTACAAGAAGGCCCAAGCTTGACTACTCGGTGGCTGGAGTACAACTTCAAGAGACAGAAAATGAGAGAGATCTAGGGGTAAACATACTGTCAGATTTGTCTCCAGAAATACATATAAATGGCATAGTAATGGCAGCATATGCATTCTTATCAAATGTAAGGGTAACCTTCAGGCACATGGACAAAGAAATGTTCAGAAATATTTATGTGCCCTATGTGAAGCCAAAACTCGAATAAGCAGCCCCCTTTTGGAATCCACACTTGAAATAGCACATACCTAAGCTTTAAAAAGTTCAAAGACATGCCACGAAACTGGTGCCAGAAATACGCAATCTCAGTTATGATGAGAGGCTGAGGGAATTAGACTTACCATAACTCGAAGCTAGAAAATTTAGGGGGGATATGCTGACAGTCTATAAATTCCTTCATGGTTATGATAGAGTGGAGAGGGATCGATATTTTGATATGGCAGGCTCTAGAACTAGAGGTCACAGTTTGAAGCTTCGTAAGAAAACTTCTTTGCAGGATGTAAGAAAATACTTTTTCAGCGTAAGAGTAGTTGATAATTGGAATTCGCTAAGCGAGGAGGTAGTTAATGCTATCTCAATCCATAGTTTTAAGTTCTGGTATGATAAGTATCACTAAGTATAAAATGGAACCGATCTGGAGACGGGAAGATACGAGATTTGGCCTCTTTCCCGTAAACACAATTAGGTAATTTCAATTAGGTAATCACAATCCATAGTTTTAAGGACAGGTATGATAAGTATCACTAAGTACAAAATTGAACCGATCAGGAGACGGGAAGATACAAGCTTTGGGCTCTTTCCCGTAAACACAATTAGGTAATCACACTTAGGTAATCACACACATCAACAAGAATACTAAAGAATATCCCAAACTCTTCCACAGCTTTATCAGAGGAAAACTGAAGGTAAAAGATCAGGTTTTAAGGCTTAAGAGAGCGGATGGAAGCATCACTGAGACTAATAGAGAGATCTGCAAAGAATTGAACAAGGAGTTTCAGTCAGTATTTACAGTAGAAAATACCCCACCCCCTCAGATTGCAAAGATAGAAGCTCAAGGGCCACTATTAGAGAACATCAACTTTACAGCCACAGAGGTATACAAAGCGCTGATGGATTTAGATGTTCAAAAAGCTACAGGTCCTGATGATATATCCCCTCATGTGCTTAAAATATGCACAAACTCAATATCAGTGGCACTAAGTATCATATTTAAAAAGTCACTGGAGTCCGGGGAGATTCCAAGATAGTGGAAACAAGCAAACGTGATACGTATCTTCAAAAACGAAAGGAGGGATATGGCTCTGAACTATAGACCAATTTCCTTGACCAGCATAGTTTGCAAAGTTATGGAGAAACTGCTATGGAGATATATCTCTCTTCACATGGAATCTTTCAACTTTTTGTCAGTGAGGCAACAAACTTATTAGAATTTTATGATGAGGTAAGCCGAATCTTACAGGAAAGAGAGGGCTGGGCAGATTGCATATTCCTAGACTTCCAGAAAGCATTTGACACTGTTCCACACGGGAGACTTATTAGGAAGCTGCAAGCTATGGCTAGAATAGGTGGAAATGTAAAAAAAAAAAAAACTGAGGGTTAGAGTAAGGCAATCAGTGTCTGAATGGAGAAGAGTTAGTAGTGGAGTTGCACAGGGTTCAGTTTTAGGGCCAATTTTGTTCCTTGTATATGTAAATGACCTACCAGAGTCTGCAAATTCATTCATGAATATGTTTGCAGATGATGCAAAGATTGTGAAGAAAGTATGAAACGAGAACAATGGTAGAGAACTTCAGGAAGATATAAACAGTCTGCATGAGTGGTCAGAAAAGTGGCTAATGAAATTCAATACTTCAAAATCTAAGGTAATGAGACTACTCGGTGGCTGGAGTACAACTTCAAGAGACACAAAATGAGAGAGATCTAGGAGTAAACATACTGACAGATTTGTCTCCAGAAATACATATAAATGGCATAGTAAGGGCAGCATATGCCTTCTTATCAAATGTAAGGGTAGCCTTCAGGCACATGGACAAAGAAATGTTCAGAAATATTTACGAAACCTACGTGAGGCCAAAACTCGAATATGCAGCCCCCTTTTGGAATCCGCACTTGAAAAAGCACATAGCTAAGCTTGAAAAAGTTCAAAGACATGTCACGAAACTGGTGCCAGAAATACGCAATCTCAGTTATGATGAAAGCTGAGGGAATTAGTCTTACCATCACTCGAAGCTAGAAGACTAAGGGGGGATATGGTAACAGTCTTTAAATTCCTTCATGGTTATGATAGAGTGGATAGGGATCGATATTTTTATGTGGCTGGCACTAGAACTAGAGGTCATAGTTTGAAGCTTCGTAAGAATAATTCTTTGCAGGATGTAAGGAAATACTTTTTCAGTGTAAGAGCAGTTGATAATTGGAATTCGCTAAGCGAGGAGGTAGTTAATGCTATCTCAATCCATAGTTTTAAGGACAGGTATGATAAGTATCACTAAGTACAGAATGGAATCGATCAGGAGACGGGAAGATACGAGCTTTGCGCTCTTTCCCGCAATTAGGTGATCACAATTGGGTAATCACACACATAACAAGTGAGTTTATCAATTAAGAAGAATATATAGCAGAAACAAGTGGGTGTGTCCTTAGATACAAATTCGAATTTTCCTTCAAGTAAACTTTTGTTTTGCATTTTTTCCCTCAAATTACCAAAGGCCAATTCTAAGTTAGGATAGGTGTTACCAGAAACGAGATAAATTGAGATATTATATAGCACTTATATGAAGATATAGAAATTCTGTGTGAAGCTTAAGTAAAAGCTTTTCTCTTTTCTTCTCTTTCTCTTCTTCTTCTTATTCTTTCTATATTCTGTGAAAGAGAAAACATGAAAATGAGACTATCTCTATCCCCACCCCCCTAACCCATAGGTCGGGGAGAGATGATAGAGGATCTCCATGGGATGTAGCAGCAGGAGGAGGAGTAGCTATTAGGAGATTAAAACAGAAAATCAAGGATTTAGAGGCAATGGTTATAAGCCTTGACGATAAAATTCGGAGTGTGGATAGAGAAATGAAAGAGAATGAAAGACTCAGAAAGGAACTAAGATATTTGGAGGAAGCAAATAAAGCACAAGGGTAGGAGAGAAAAGAACTAGAAAAATGAACCAAGAAGCTGGAAGAGGATAAGAGTGAATGAGGAACCAGAAGATCTTAACAAGAATATAACAATAAACAACTGAATGACAACCTAAATAAGTTAAATGTTAGTTCACTGCTCTTCTGAGACAGACGAGATTGCAGCTTGGAATGTCCAGATTAAGGAAAACATCGAACGGCTTAGAAAAGAATTTCAGGAGCTGAATACGGAACATGATGCCATGAAATCTTTCTTTACTGATGCACTAAAGGGGAATGTGACAGTAAAAGAGGCTGTGAAGGTGGTGGCACTGGAAAATATACAAGAGTTGACTATAAAGACAGTAATAAAAAAAAAAATTAAAGACGTTGTGATGGCAAGGGCAAATCCATTGATTAAAAAGGCACTTGATAAAGAGAAGACAGTGGTAATCTCAGGCATAAGCGAATCCCAGGAGTCAACATGGCAGGGGAGTCTTGAAGAAAATAAAGCTAAGGTTGTAGACCTGATAAGAAAACTTGGAGTAGTTTGTGGTCCTGAGGATATTGTAAACATTCACCAACCAGGTAAATATTCGAGGGAGGGAAAGTAGAGACCAACAAAAGTAACTTTTGAGAGAGGGGACACATGTAGAGAAATATTAATGAGAAAAAAGCCTAATATACCTTCAAGAATTCAAAGAAGTGTTCATTGGATGATAAAAAACACAGGAAGATATGGAAAGGATCAAAAACTTGTTGCAAGAGGCTAGAAGGTTAAATGAGGAAAGACATGAAGAAGAGAAGAAAAATTTTCATTTTAGAGTTCTTCCAGACAAAGGGGAGATAAAGAAGATAATGACAGAAGATCAGATGATGGGGTCTCATTAAGATTGTTATGCACAAATGCTAATGGATTGGATAACTGGTAAGGCAGTAGGATTAAAAGATAGGATTCATGACAGTAAAGCAGATAGAGTAGCGGTTACAGAGACTTAGTTGAGTGACGACATAAAGAGTGTCACAGTTTTCTCTAAGGGCTTCAGAAGATTAAGGGTTGAAAGATCTGCTCATAAATGAAAGGATTCAGGTTGAAGAAATAAACTTGGCTATAGAAAGTGAGTTCAAGGAATTTCTTGTTGCTCGCATAAATACTGGGTCAGAGAGCATGATAATAACTGTTGCATAAAACCCACCAAAGAACCAATATAGTCTAGAAGTTTATGTGGAAAGTCATATAGGTACTATTGAAGTCATAAACTTAGTTGTTAACATGGGAAGGGAGAGAAAATGTAGGATTTTGATTATGGGAGATTTTAATCATAAAGTGATAGATTGGATAAATCTTGACCCACACAGTGGTGAGGACTCATTCGGGGCAAGATTCCTAGATTGCGTACAAGGGAATTTCCTCCATCCATATGTACTGGAACCAACGAGGGCCAGGGGCGGGGATGAGCCATCACTACTTCATCTAGTATTAACAGATAACGTGTTGGATATTGAAAAAAAAATGAGTATGAACCACCAGTTGGAAAGAGTGACCACTGTGTGTTGTTGATGGAGTATATCATTGAAGATGTTCTGCCTGAGAGTAGAGGCACTGGGGACATGAGGAGGAACTATCTGAAAGGTGATTGCATCAAAATGAATGAGATTTTTGCAGTTATTGACTGGAGGACCATATTTCACAAAAAAATCCGTACAAGAAATGTATGACATCTTTTGTGAGAAATATGGGAAGATAGTAGATTGCTGCATACTGGTCACCAATGTAGGTTTAATTCATGACAGAAAGAAATGGTTTGATAATGAGTGTAAAAGAGCTAAGGAGTGGAGAGACAAATGCTGGAAAAGGTATAGGAGGAGAAAAAACATAAATGCCTGGCAAACCTACAAAAGAGTAAGAAATGATTACCTAAGTAAAAGAAGAGAAGCAGAGAGACTATGAAAGGGATATCACCGGGAAGGCTAAAGAAAATTCCAAGCATTTCCTCAGCTTTATCAGAGGAAAACTGAAGGTAAAAGAACAGGTTTTAAGGCTTAAGAGAGTGAATGGAAGTATCACTGAGACAGATGAAGAGATCTGCAAAGAATTGAACAAGGAGTTTCAGTCAGTATATACAATAGAAAATACCCCACTCCCTCAGATTGCAGAGATAGAAGCTCAAGAGTCGGTATTAGAAAACATCATCCTTTCAGCCACAGAGGTATGCAATGCGCTGATGGAATAAGATGTCCATAAAGCTACAGGTCCTGATGATATATCCCCTCATGTACCTAAAAAATGCACAAAATCAATAACAGTGGCACTAATTATCATATTTAAAATGTCACTGGAGTCAGGGGAGATTCCAAGATGCTGGAAACAAGCGAACGTGATACCTATCTTCAAAAATGGAAGGAGGGATGTGGTTCTAAACTATAGACCAGTTTCTTTGACCAGTGTAGTTTGCAAAGTTATGAAGAAACTACTAAGGAACCATATCTCTCTTCACTTGGAATCCTTCAACTTTTTGTCAGTGAGACAACATGGCTTCAGAGAAGGGAGATCAACAGTAACAAACTTATTAGAATTTTTTGATGAGGTAAGCCGAATCTTACAGGAAAGAAAGGGCTAGACAGATTGCATATTCCTAGACTTCCAGAAAGCATTTGACACTGTCCTACACGGGGGACTTATTAGGAAGCTGCAAGCAATGGCTAGAATAAGGGGAGATCTCTTCGAATGGATAAAACTTACCTAGAAGGAAGGGAACAGAGGGTTAGAGTAAGACACTCAGTGTTTGAATGGAGAAGAATTAGTAGTGGAGTTTCACAGGGTTCAGCTGTAGGGCCAATTTTGTTCCTTGTGTATATAAATGACCTACGCGTGTGTTACAATATTTGATATAATTGTTGTAAAGAACGATGCTATATTTTGTTAATGAATGCATCCATGTTTTGTTTACATAGAAAGTAATAAAGATACCCACTAGGTGGCCAGACAAGAACTGTTCAAGATGCCCTTTCAGTCTCCTCTATTATTGTGCCTCATTCATCTGTAAATATCTCCAAATTTAAGGAGCATCAAACATGGTGGCAGCATTCAATAGACTAAGTATGGTTTGCTGTTTATTTTGAATATAAGGCATTGCGTATTATCCAAGAACTTTCTGTGTGATTAAGTAAATAAGGCTACCGACCGGCATGGCGACAGTTAATCTAGCCCCTCCAGATAAATTCGCATTGAAGAGCAAAAGTGAGCAAGATTGGCAATTTTTTCGTCAAAAATTCGAGCTGTATCTACTGGCAGCAGGTTTAAATGATAAGTCAAGTCAAGTGAAGGTAGCATTACTTTTGACCCATGGGGGTGACGAACTGCTTCGAGTGTATAATGCTACAGAGTTTGGTCCCGTTATTGTAGAGGATAGTGGATCTCGTGATGGCCCTAGCAAGGACTTAAACGTGGTATTGCAGAAGCTAGATGAGCATTTTGCATCTAGGAAGCTGATAATAGCATCAAGATATAGGTTTAGATGCTGTACTCAGAAAGCTAATGAGAACCTGGATGAATTTTTATTCTATCTATCTACCTTGGCTGTTTCCCCCTTTAATTGGGGGGTAGCCGACATCAAGAAAGGAAAACAATAAGGGGATTACTTTGCTCTATGGGCAATGACGAGGGAGCTAGCGACCGCTCAGATGGCACTGCTGGAGTGCCACAGCCCATCCTCCCGGCTCTTCCACAACCTGTGTCGCTTCACAACTGCCAGCTCCTCCTACTGCCCCTACCACAGGGCTATCTCTGTAAGATGCAGCCCCATGGTAACAGCAGATGCCCATCAGAGCTGCGTCACAATCGCTCGCCACTCATTCCTATTCCTAGCACGCTCGCCTGCTTCCCTCACATCCATCCTCCTATCATTCAGGGCTCTCCTTACTCCATCCATCCATCCAAACCTAGGCCTCCCTCTAGCATTTCTCCTATCAACTCTCGCATTCATCTCCTTTTTCAACAGCCTTTCATCATCCATCCTTTCCACATAAAGAGATAGATTGGATAAATCTTGACCCACACAGTGGTGAGGACTCATTCGGGGCAAGATTCCTAGATTGCGTACAAGGGAATTTCCTACACCAACATGTAATGGAACCAACAAGGGCCAGGGGTGGGGATGAGCCATCACTACTTGATCTAGTATTCACAGATAATGTGTTGGATATTGAAAAAATTGAGTATGAACCACCAATTGGAAAGAGTGACCACTGTGTGTTGTTGATGGAGTATATCATAGAAGATATTCTGCCTGAGAGTAGAGGCACTGAGGACATGAGGAGGAACTATCCGAAAGGAGATTACATCAAAATGAATGAGCTTTTTACAGTTATTGACTGGAGAACCTTATTTTACAACAAATCTTTACAAGAAATGTATGACATCTTTTGTGAGAAATATGGGAAGATAGTAGATTGCTGCATACCTGTCACCAAAGTAGGTGTAATTCATGCCAGAGAGATATGGTTCGATAATGGGTGTGAAAGAGCTAAGGAGTGGAGAGACAAATGCTGGAAAAGATATAGGAGGAGAAAAAACATAAATGCCTGGCAAACCTACAAAAGAGCAAGAAATGACTACCTAAGTAAAAGGAGAGAGGCAGAGAGAGACTATGAGAGGGACATCACCAGGAAGGCTAAAGAAAATCCCAAGCTTTTCCACAGCTTTATCAGAGGAAAACTGAAGGTAAAAGAACAGGTTTTAAGGCTAAAGAGAGCAGATGGGAGCATCACTGAGACGGATGAAGAGATCTGCAAAGAATTAAACAAGGAGTTTCAGTCAGTATTTACAGTAGAAAATACCCCACCCCCTCAGATTGCAGAGATAGAAGCTCAAGGGCCGGTATTAGAGAACATCAACCTTACAGCCACAGAGGTATGCAAAGCGCTGATGGATTTAGATGTTCATAAAGCTACAGGTCCTGATGACATATCCCCTCATGTGCTTAAAAAAGGCGCAAACTCAATATCAGTGGCACTAAGTATCATATTTAAAAAGTCACTGGAGTCAGTGGAGATTCCAAGATGCTGGAAACAAGCAAATGTGATACCTATCTTCAAAAAGGGAAGGAGGGATACGGCTCTGAACTATAGACCAGTTTCCTTGACCAGCATAGTTTGCAAAGTTATGGAGAAACTACTAAGGAAACATATCTCTCTTCACTTGGAATCCTTCAACATTTTGTCAGTGAGGCAACATGGCTTCAGAGAAGGTAGATCAACAGTAACAAACTTATTAGAATTCTATGATGAGAAAGCCGAATCTTACAGGAAAGAGAGGGCTGGGCAGATTGCATATTCCTAAACTTCCAGAAAGCGTTTGACACTGTCCCACATGGGAGACTTATTAGGAAGCTGCAAGCAATGGCTAGAATAGCTGGAAATGTTTTGGAATGGATAAAAACTTACTTAGAAGGAAGGGAACAGAGGGTTGGAGTAAGACACTCAGTGTCTGAATGGAGAAGAGTTAGTGGTGGAGTTCCACAGGGTTCAGTTTTAGGGCCACTTTTGTTCCTTGTAATATGTAAATGACCTACCAGAGTCTGCAAATTCATTCATGAATATGTTTGCAGATGATGCAAAGATTGTGAAGAGCATAAAAAACGAGAACAATGGTAGAGAACTTCAGGAGGATCTAAATAATCTGCATGAGTGGTCAGAAAAGTGGCTAATGAAATTCAATACTTCAAAATGTAAGGTAATGAGAATGGGTACAAGTGCAAGAAGGCCCAAGCTTGACTACTCGGTGGCTGGAGTACAACTTCAAGAGACAGAAAATGAGAGAGATCTAGGAGTAAACATACTGGCAGATTTGTCTCCAGAAATACATATAAATGGCATAGTAAGGGCAGCATATGCATTCTTATCAAATGTAAGGGTAGCCTTCAGGCACATGGACAAGGAAATGTTCAGAAATATTTATGTAACCTATGTGAGGCCCAAACTCGAATATGCAGCCCCCTGTTGGAATCCGCACTTGAAAAAGCACATAGCTAAGCTTGAAAAAGTTCAAAGACATGCCATGAAACTGGTGCCAGAAATACGCAATCTCAGTTATGATGAGAGGCTGAGGGAGTTAGACTTACCATCACTTGAAGCTAGAAGAGTGAGGGGGGATATGGTGACAGTCTTTAAATTCCTTCATGGTTATGATAGAGTGGATAGGGATCGATATTTTGATATGGCAGGCTCTAGAACTAGAGGTCATAGTTTGAAGCTTGGTAAGAAAACTTCTTTGCAGGATGTAAGGAAATACTTTTTCAGTGTAAGAGTAGTTGATAATTGGAATTCGCTAAGCGAGGAGGTAGTTAATGCTATCTCAATCCATAGTTTTAAGGACAGGTATGATAAGTATCACTTAGTATAAAATGGAACCGATCAGGAGACGGGAAGATACGAGCTTTGGGCTCTTTCCCGTAAACACAATTAGGTAATCACAATTAGGTAATCACATTTAGTTTCTGTCTCTCACTTACTTTCATACCCCATAACTCTGATCCATACATCACAGTTGGCACAACCACGTTCTCATACAAAACTTTCTTAGCATTCATTTCCAACCCTCTATTCTTCATCACTCCTTTCAATGCACCCAACACTTTACATCCTTCATTCACTCTGTGACACACATCTGCTTCCACTCCACCATTTGCAGCTATAACCGAGCCTAAATACTTAAACTGATTAACCTCCTCAAGTGTCTCTCCATTCAACATAACATTCAATCCAGCACCATCCTCATTTCTTGTACACCTCATAACCTTACTCTTTCCCACATTCACTCGCAACTTCCTTCTCTCACACACCATTCCAAATTTTGACACTAACTGACACAGCTTTTCCTCTGAATCTGTCACCACCACAGTATCATCTGCAAACAGCAACTGATTCAGCTCCCACTCGTTATCATCCCCATCTACCATTCTCAAACCTCGACCACGCACTCGCTCATTCACCTCTCTTACAATTCCATCAATATACAAATTGAACAGCCATGGTGACATCACACATCCTTGTCTCAGTCCCACACTCACTGGAAACCACTCACTCACTTCATTCCCTACCCTAACACAAGCTCTACTGCCCTCATACAAACTCTTCACTGCATGCAACAATTTATTACTAGAATAAAAACTCTGGTTAAGGATTGTGATTTTGCGGCAGAAAAAGATGAGGCAATTCGTGATCAAATAGTTTTTGGCTGTAAAGAAGATAAACTCAGAGAGAAATTCCTGAGAGAAGAATGTATTTCATTGATAGATGCGCTCAAAATTTGTGAGGCACATCAAGCATTGCAGAGACAAATGCAAATGATGAAAAGTGAAAATACAGCAATGCCGGTCATAAATAAAGTTAAATCGACAAAGAACTTTAAGCAGAGTAGACCTAGTCAAAATTCAGAAGACCGAAAGAGTGAGGACCCAAGTTTTGTGAACAAGAACCAGTATAGGCCTAAGTCAACCCAGAGTTTGTTGACGAAGGATCCGGCACTACAAAAATGTAAGTTCTGCGGAACAAGACACATGTGGAGAGATGCAACTACTGCAACAGGCTGAATCACTTTGAATCTCAATGTTTGGAGAAAAATGGACATGCACAAGCGTCTAAGAAGATGGGTGTGTGTTGGGTTTTAGGATGCTAGAGTGTTGTTAAGATTCTGTTTTACTAAGGGGACTCAAAGTACTGAGCTCGGTTAAGAGCTCACAAACAGACAGGACAGATATTTGTACTTGAACACCCCATCTCTATTACCATTAGTCGGTTAAATGAAACTCAGAATTCAACTTTCTTTTAATTTTGGAAATGCAATGACATTAAAAGAATTGAATTAAATTTCTCAAATTAAATTTTATGAAATGCTGCCTCGAATCCCAGAGGTGATGAGCACGATTTCGTTTCCCGGCACCACGGACGTATGCCAAGACTTTGGCCTCAACTCAATGATTACCTCTGTCACACAGGCAGAGTAGAATACAGGACACTGCAATTTCAGAAACAGAAATGACACACTGTTTATAATGGGAAACTGAAAGCATGAGCACACCTATAATGAGTTTCCAATGTCATTTTACTGGATAAAAATATATTGGTTATTCACAGCTAACCAGAAATATTTATGCTACCATAATAGCATACAAAACATTAATTCTTTACTGGTTTTAAAGAAAACAATATATACACAATAAATGAAGAATAAGCAAGACAAATACAGTACTGTATGTATTCCTTAAATTGTGGGCAACCACAAAAGTTGCAATGCTTATTACTGATTAACAATTAATATGGTAAAACACTCTATTTAGGATAAAGGAAGAATCTACGAGATAAATACAGTATTCATTCACTTTTAGTTATCAAGAACTTTGCAATGAAAAAAAGGGTGCAAAACCACCTTTTGAGGTATTTGCAACTTATAACTCAAAACACTTTATCCCCAACATATGAAGAATTAGCAAGATAAATACGGTATGCATTCATTAAATTGTGGTTAACAAGAAATATTTGCAAAGCCAACTGGGAAAAATTACCTTTTAAATATTTGCAGTTTGCTTAGCAAATAGCTTTATTGACGAGTTTTTGACGTAAAACACTTTATTTACGATGATAGAAAGGGGTGAAATGAAATTAGAATTTATTAGGAAAAGAGATAGATTTTTACGGGCTCATAACCAGGATGAGATTTTCATTTATCACATTCAGTGAAAAGAAACTTCTCAGCAATATATATATCAGCTGTAATTTACAGGTTAAGGAATTAACTTTGGCATGTGAGATTCCAGTTTGGTAATCTACAAAATTTCGTGTGTATTGGAATGAAATGAGAATAAAAATCCATAAGATTTATCCAGTAACGAATGTAACTAATTCTCGAAAATAAACCAATTTGCTTGACCCACGAGCTTTACCATACACTATCCCTCACCTTGTTGTGCTAGATGAATTCCTGTGAAGATGCCACGTAATTAAGATTTGAAATAAACTTAGACTGCCCAGGCGAGATGTTGCCTCCGGGCAGTCTCGGCGCCAAAAGAGAGCGTCTCATTGTCCCTCCTGGTGAGTTCATCTGTAGGATACATTTCTAGAGCAGTAAC